>BHFT01019515.1:0-88009 GCA_004320025.1 Laticauda laticaudata
TTTTTCAACTGCTGTTAACTAATAAAGACTTTGTTGTTGGAACCCGGTCTACCTCGCGTTTTTCCGGACGGAACATATTTATTCCAAAGAAGGTAATAGCAAACAATTCCTGTGTTGCTGCTGAAAAAAAACTGCATAGATGTGTTCAAGTAACTAACACAAGCTTGGTCTGAAGTTCATTTAGCTGATTCTCAAGAATTTGCAGGACTGTCAACACATCTTTAGATAAAACAAAGATCTGGATGATCTCCCAGGTGCCACACAAGATTAGGAGATTGGGGACCTTGGAATTGGGGGAGGGCAGATTCAGTCCATTCTTGTCTCAAGAGCCTGTATTGAGATCCCATGCCTGCGAGGACACTACAGCAGTTGTAAATGCAAGGGCCTGTTGTAAGTCACTTTTGTCAGCAGTGTCACAACTTGGAATGGTCACTAAAGGAATGTTCGTGAGTGGAGGACTTTCTTTTGTTCAATCCTGGGAAAAAGAAAAGGGTGAGAGAGAAAAATTCAAAATAACCCTGCCTTGATTTTGTTTGGTATCGGATGAAGGGAATAAAAACTTCCTTCCAAGATTTTATTATTCTACCCCACAATAAAAAGTCACTGCTCTACCTGTTTCTGCTCTGGTTTTTCTCCCAAGAGCTGACAGATAATGAACAGAATGAGGAAATTCAGTGAGGGGTTCTCTGTTTGATTGGGAGCTGCTCAGAGCTGGTTGAAAGTCAGGCAACTATATAAATGTTTTAAATAAATAAATTGAGCTGGTTGGCTTAACATACTTGTGTTGTGAGAAACAGAGAGCAGATAGCTGGTGCAAAAATGACATTTCCAGCTTTTGCTTATATTTTAGCATCTCATTGCATCAGGGCAGGACAAGGAGAGGGTTGCTGCTGGTTTTGAAACAGAAAATACAGGGCTGGTGAGAGAAAATAGCCTTTGCAAATTGTGACAACTGAAATGAGAACAATGCTATGGGCTTGTGGGGGAGGAATTGCGAAATTAAAAGACATCTCTCTCTCTCTCTCTCTCCCTCCCTCTCTCTCTTTTTCTTTCTCCCTCTCATTTTTTTTCTTTCTGTTTTCCTCTCTCTCTTTTTCTCTCTCTCTTTCTTTTTTTCTCTCTCTCTCTCTCTCTCTCTCTGTTTCCCCCCTCTGTTTCTCTCTGTTTCTTTTTCTTTCTTTCTCTTTTTCTCTTTCTTTCTTTCTTTCTTTCTTTCTTTCTTTCTTTCTTTCTTTCTTTCTTTCTTTCTTTCTCTTTCTCTCTGTTTCTCTCCCTCTCTCATTCTTTTTAAAAATAAGTGGGCTGCTTGGGTATTCTGAGAATGTAGCAATAGAAGCAAACACATTTGCCTTAATTTTTCTTTTGGCGAGGTGTGTCTGGATATCTGTGTGTGTAAAATCATCCTAAACTCCAACTTCTTTGGGGTTTAGAATTTGCCGTGTAAGCAGAATCCCAGTTCCATGCCAGCTTTTGCCCCCTGCTTATTAATTAAGTTAACCATCATTTTGTGGCTTAGGCATTATCGCAGGGAAACCGGGAGCCTGTTTCTCTTTCAAGACCCTTGAAATGTGTAACCAAAGGGTCAAATCTTGCTGTGGTGGGTATAAGACATAAGTGCTTTGTCTTAATTGGCTGATTCTCCATTGGCTTGCAAATGAATTCCCATTCAGCTCCAAGGGGTGTGATGGCTTTATTAGTTAGTCTGGATGCAAAGCTTGGATTGCAAGAAATCACACAAGGGGTTAATCCTTCGGGGGTCCCCTTTGCAAATGGAATTGTGATTACAAGGTCATTCTGCTTGCACTCTGTAGCTGCCCAGGGTAAATTCCTTGGATGACCATAACACAAATCAACCTAGGCTATCGGGATGAAAGCTAGCCAGCAGCTAAAGGCTTGGTTTTCCTTTTAACTGCCTTCATCCCTGCCAATTAATTTGATGGAGATGAAGGATGGCAGCTGGAATAATTGTTCTATTTATTCAGAGTTTGCTGGTCTTTGATCTGCAACAACAGGGGGGAAGAAAGTAGGGTTGGAGGCAGACTGATTCTTGAAATCTTTGTGTGTGTCTTTGTTTAGATGAAAGAGATTGAATAATTTGACTCAGCCAGTCTGGAGCTTTGGCAAATTGTGAATTTGGAGGGGGGGGCACAGGCTCAAATTGGTTGTTGCGGTAATCCATTGACAACAAGACTGTTGTAAGGGAATACAACTGGGGAGGAATTCAAACATTTTAGCTAAGGGTTCTCTGCCCGGTTGCTGGGTGGGTGTGGCCATGGTGGGTGTGGCCTCATTGGCCTCCTGCACCACGGGCTCCGGAGGCTTTTCTCGAGCCTCCGGGAGGGTGCAAACAGCCTCCTCAGGCTCCGGAGGCTCTGTGGAGGCTGGAAACGGGCCCATTTCCGGCCTTCCCAAACTTCTGGGAGAGCCATTTTTCACCCTCCCTCAGCCTCCATGGGGGCCCTGCACTTACCTGCATCCAAAACGAGCCGCATGGGGACCCTGGGGAGGGGAGGGGCAGGGTGGGCAGGGTCAGCCAGGAGTGGGATTTGGGGGTTCTCCAAACTGCCCAGAATCTTAGCTAGGGGCTCTCCCGAACCCCTAGCAGCTCACCCCTGAATATAGCCAGTTGCAAACCATCAACTTATCACAGATGGTCCTCGACTTTACAACCACAGTGGAGCCCAACATTTCTGTTGCAAAGTGAGACATTCGTTAAGTGTATTCTGCTCCACGTTACAGCCTTTCTTGCCACTGTTGTAAAGTGAATCGCTGCAATTGTTATAGTCAGTAACATAGTGGTTAAGTGAATCTGGCTGCCCTACTGACGTTGCTTGTCCGAAGGTTGCAAAAGGGGGGAATCACGTAATCCCAGGATGCTGTGACCATCATAAGTATGAATCAGGCGCCAAGAGCTGGAATTTTGATCTTGGGGATGATCTTGGGGGTACATAGTTTTGTCACGAAGCACGGGTATCCAGCTAGTCCTGAATATACCTTCAGCCTACCATCAAAAATGAGGAACGTGCATTCAGCTATTCAGCACTTGCACTCACCTGTATTGTGTTGGGGGAACAGGTCTGGCTGTCATGTACTGGCAATGTGTCTTTTGCCTTATAGAGCTCACTCAAAAGCCTTTTAGTGTTGGTTATTTCAAACCAAGAAGACCATTCAGGAAATATTGGGGGGAAATGGCTGGTGACTTTCCTTCCTCACTGAATGTCCACAAATTCAGGATTCGCTCTTTCTTTTGCTTCAGTTCCTCCCTCTCTGGCTGTCCGTGTGTGTCTCTTCTGCCTTGCTTGCTCTCCTGTTTCCACAGGAAAACCAGAAAACCTGACTCTAACTGGTACATCCTTTCTTTTTTTACAGGAGTGGCTGCAAGGTGAGAAAGTACGAAACTCATTCCTTAGCCCTGGATGCTTGCTCTCAGGTAAAGGTGTTCCATTGCTCTCTTTTACAACACGGCTGTCCTTGTCTCAGAGGCGAAGAACCAATGTATGGTGGCTGGTTGTGGGCAGAGCCAGCCAGGAATGAATTTGCCAGCCTCAAAGGTTGGCATCATAGGCTTTCCTGAAGATGAGATTGTGGGCATCCATCAGTGGCTGATATGACGAGTCAGAGAGGCTGGGTTGAAAAATTTGAACCAATTTTCCCAAACTTCTTCCTTTATTACCTAAAACTGCTTATTGGATAGTCTTATTGAACTCCATGGACCCATTGTTGTAAGTCCTTTCCTGCAGCACCATTGTAACTTTGAACTGTTGCTGAATGAATGGTCATAACTCAAGGTTTACCTGTATTGTAAAACAATATAATTGAATGAGTGAACACACTGATTCAGATATGTGTGATATATCTACATCTATATCTGTAGCTAGATTGTTGGTTGCAGTCAGTATTATCCACATGTCTTTGCTGGGTTAGAAGTTTGAAAACCATTAAAGTAAGTTGCAAACTGTTCAAACGGCATTGATTGATTGGTTGATTGATTGATTCATTTATTCATTCATTCAGTTTTTATTCCGCCCATCTCCCCTACAATGTGACTCATTAAAGTGAGCATTAAAACTCAACTTACAGAAATGTTGAAAGAGCAAATAATTAGAATAGTGGTTTTTAAACCGAGAGCAATTACCAAGGGGATAATTTGGGCATATCCTGGGGGTAATGGAGCAATTTGTAATTTCTTATTTTGAGTTGAGGATCAAATTTGGGATTGTTGTTGCTGAGACGGCTGTGTGAAACAACTGAATCTTGTGTTTTGGGAATAATGACATTACTGGAAATCAGGAAAAGGGTAACTGAGCCAAGCAGTTTCAGCTAGTTAAACCTAGCTTAAAAACATTAAAAAAAACCCTCCTATGTTTGAAAAGTTGGCCAAGCATATGTGTATTTCTGTTCACCAGCCTTGTTGCAGGAGATGACCAGACTGAATCTGAGGGAGGGAGTCAAATATATCATCAGTCTCACATCCCTTTGTGCCCAGAAGCGATCTTAAGTCCAAGCCCACCTTGAATTCTGTTGACTAAACTTGTACACATTGGAACAACCTTGGCTTCTGATTTCTTTGCCTGGTTTCATATATCAAGTAAACCAAGTTATAGCATTTGCAGCAAGAGAAAAGGGTGGGTGGAAACTACATTAAATCTTCCTTCCAATCCTTGCTGCAGCCAACGGGGATACTTCCAGATGTGCAAACTTCAATTCCATAGATTCTCCAGCCAGTATGGCTGTTGCAGAGAATTCTGGGAGTCCCACAGCTGGAAGGTGCTGGAGTTGAGGATGGCTGGGCTTCTGAGATGTAGACTGTCGATGTTAGGGGTGTCAAACTCGATTTTATTGGGGGCCGGGGTGTTTGACCTCGGAGGGCCGGGGGTGGGGGCATGGCGTGGCATGGGGTGTGGCCATGGTGGGCATGGCTGGGGGTGTAGCCATGTGGCTGTGACATGGAACTGGTGCCAGGGGCATCTGTGGTGCTAAGGCAGGACTTCCCTCTCTCTCACTCTCATTATAATCTTTCTTCCTTCCTTCCTTCCTTCCTTCCTTCCTTCCTTCCTTCCTTCCTTCCTTCCTTTTCCTTCCCACTTCATTTTCCTTTCTTCTTCCTTTCCCTCTTTTCTTCTTTTTCCTTCCTCACTCTCTTCCAATCTTCCCTTCTTTTTCTTTCCTCTTTCCCTTTCTCCTTTCCTTCTTGGTTGCTCCAATGCAGAAAGGGAAACATTTCTCCTTTCATTTCTTCTTCCTTCCTCTCTTCCCTTCTTTTTCCTTCCTTGTTCTCTTCCCATCTTCCCTTGTTTTTCTTTCTCTTTCCTCTTTCTCTTTCTCCTTTCCTGTCCCTTCTTGGTTGCTCCAATGCAAAAGGGGAAACATTTCTCCTTTTGTTTCTTCTTCCTTTCCCTCTTCCCTTCTTTTTCCTTCCTTGCTTTCTTTCCCATCTTTCCTTCCTTTTCTTCTTTTCCCTTCCTTCTTCCTTCTCCTTTTTTCTTCCTTCCCCTCTTTCCTTCTTTTTCTTTCTTTGCTCTCTTCCCATCTTCCCATCTTTTTCTTTGTTTTTCCTCTTTCCCTTTCTCCTTTCCTGTCCCTTCTTGCATGCTCAAATGCAAAACATTTCTGCTTTTGTTTTGTTTTTAGTTTGTTTTGCTAGCCCTTTGCAAAAGGGGGAACATTTCTCCTTTTCCTTTTACTTTGTTTTGATCGCCCTTTGCCAGCGAAAACCAAGCTCCATTTTCCCAAACAGAGGCATCATGGGCCAGTCCTTTGCTGTTTCCAGACCGGCCCCTTGGGCCAGATGTAAGCACCTTATGGGCCCACAGGCCTTGAGTTTGACACCCCAGGTCTATGTTATTAGGTTCTTATTAACTTATGATGGGTACCTAGTTCAGAACTGAACATCCTCAGTTTAACTGCCCTCTTGTTTTTATAGGGTGAAGAGGAGCAAGCACTTATTTCCAAAATCCCAGATCTTCCCAATCGGGACGGGCATGCTACCGATGAAGAGAAGTTGGCTTCCACTGGCCAAAAGCCAGCTGACTTGGAGGTAAAAGGTGAGCCCGAGGAAGACCTGGAGTATTTTGAGTGTTCCAATGTGCCCGTGCCTACCATAAATCATACGTTTTCATCCCAGGTAGAAGGTATGGAAGCTCATCTCGTTATTTTATCTCTCTCTTGCTTTAATAATGTAGTTTCTTTCCTCTAATCTGCCTTCCAGACTCCCATGACTCCCATCGCTGGTAGCAGAGTCATTGGCTGTCAGCAAGGAAAATCTGTAAAGTCTAGTCCAACACATCTGGAGGACAGATGCTGTAGGAGGCTACTGTATTTCAATAATGGTTGTGTCCTGGGAAGGATATAGTTGCTGAGTGAATTTTTTTCTGAGTCATCATGTGCCTTTTTAAGCAAACAAATGTACAGCTTGGGATTCACTGAATGTGTCATACCACTGGTAGAGACTGACTCTGAGGGAGAGAAGGAACAGCCGACAGGGAGTGGAAGTGTGGCTCTGGAGTGTTTGGAGGAGGCTGGGGAAGGGCAGAGGCCAGCTAGGCAGTCAGAGGAGGACCCAGGTCCATCCCCTCTCCATCCTAGGGCACGCAGGGAGGAGAGGATAAGGGAGAGACGTGGTCTCCTCGGGAGGAGAGGGCCTTGATCCTCTTTATGGGCTGCAGCTGTGACAACTAAATAAGAGGACAGACATGCGTACGTACCGGTGAGCGCTGGAAACAAAGTGTGGAAATATCTCTAGTTTATGGTTCCTCTCTAAGTTTGGCGTCCTTCCCAGTGTGTGTCTGTGGATGTTCTCCAGCCCTCTTGCCTGGTTTGTGTTGCTTTTTTCCTTCTTCTTGTAACTGTTTGTGTGGGAGTTTTTTGTCTTCTGTCAAAAATATTCGGAGCTTGGAAGCAAAGTGAAGGAATAAGAGGGGCTTCACCTGTTTTCTGTGACTGTGTTTGTTTTGTATCCCACCCTGGGTCATCACAGAATGTGTCTATTGCCAACCCCTCTGAGTGGGTAAAGGTTCCCTAATTGAGAGATATTGGCATGTCAGCAAGCATACACATCGTTTTGAGATCTGGAAAACCTAAATCAAAATGAATATAGTTGTCTTAAACCTATAAAAGAGACCCAAAGGTGCTTTTTCAAGAGGCAGCTGGACTTTCTTGTTGTTCTTGGAAGACGTTTCATTTCTCATCCAGGAAGCTTCTTCAGCTCTCATTGGATGGTGGGGAATGGGAGGATTTATATTCCCCTGGATTTCTCGGGGGGGGGGGAATGCAGACTACAGGAACCAGGAGCACCACTCAGGTAACTAAGGACACAGATAAACCTCCAAGTGGCCTCAGTGACCCTCTAAAAGGATGCAAATGACCAGCTATCTGCACGGAATATAAATCCTTCCATTCCCCACTCTCCAGTCAGAGCCAAAGAAGCTTCTTGGATGAGAAGCAAAGTGTCTTCAAAGGAAAACATGAATGTCCAGTTGCCTCTTGAAAAAGCACCTTTGGGACAACCACGATGGATGACTGAGAACCTCCATAGACACTTATTAAAGGAGACTTCAAAAACGAGTCAAGGAGAGTTTGATTTTTAATTTTTCTTGGCAAGATTTCAGATTGTCTCCCCTGAAATCCACAGAGCCCTTATCTGACCATTCCCAAGAGAAGGCAGTCAGTCTGGAGAGACGGTTATTAAAGAGGTTAGCAATGAAGAAATAACTATAATTATCATCTCCCAGTGTCATTCTGGTTCCCTGCGCCTGACACAAATGCAAGTCATGCTTTTAGCAGAAACGCCGTCCCATTTCCTTTTCATGCAGGGCAGGCTTGGGTGATGGCTGGTGGCTGCAGGAGCAATTTTGAGAGCCTGTTGTGTGCCCTCTCACAAAAGGGTTTGTTTGGGAAGCTGAAGCAGCCTGAAGCAGCCTGAGACAAATAGAGCAGTTACTGTTCTTCCAAAGTAAGGCTCACAGGAGTTGTGAAGTACTGTATTTTTCGGACTATATGATGCACCAATATTTAGAGGAGGAAAACAAGAAAAAAATGTTTTTTGGGTTTTTTTTTGGCCTCTGTGCGCTCCAGGAAAGCAGTCCAAAAATGGGGCCAAAATGGGGCTCAAAGCAGGGGCGAAAACATGGGGAAACGGGCTGAAAAAAGGGGCAAAAAAGAGGCAAAAGGGGGGCAAAATGAGCCAAAAAAAAAGCTGNCAAAAGGGGGGCAAAATGAGCCAAAAAAAAGCTGAAAATGGGGTACATGGAGGCCAAAAATAGGACATGCAGTGAGTGGGCGGAGCTTCAGTAATACTTGCTCCATAAGACGCACAGACATTTCCACCCACTTTTGGGAGACAAAAAAGTGTATCTTTTTGTCTGACAAATACGGTAGATTTGAAGGAGAGTAGTATACTAAAAACTGAATACAAGCCTTTCAGTACTTGTGGGTGTGTTGCCTAGGAGCCACCTGGGGGTTGTATTGGCTCTCTGGAGTTTTGGAGCCCACTAACCTGAATAAATGAAGCCGGGGGTAGTGGTGTGTCGGTCGTAACTGCAAGTACAGGTCACCAGTTCCTTTTTCCAAGGCTGTTTGTAACCTTTGTGAAATGAACAGCTGTAAGTCAAGGCGATCCTCTGTCATGGAACATGAGAATGTTTTGCATTGCATTAGGAATATCACCTGGTTTTTTGTTCTAAATGCAGCAGTTCAGTTCAAAGCCTGGGACAATCCACCCCTCCCCCAGTTGCTTCACATCTCTAAGGAATGGTCACCGTTGTGGGCAAAGCTTCCTTGGGAGACTTCTGAAAGAGGAGATAAGCCAAAGATAACAGAGGGACATTCTTTGGCTGCTTCTCGGCAGACCGTCTTGCATTTCAAAGGGTGCATTCCTCATGTTTGTCCAGCTGATAAGAATAAAAAGGAGATATGTGGGGCAGCTCTGCTCAGTCAACCTTGTCTAGGGCGAGGCTGGCATTCTTCTCAATCGAGGGGAGCAAACAGCTGCTGCGGACAAAGATTGGCAGGGTGGAGCATCTCGATCAACAGAGCAGCTGGGAGAATGGACAACATGACCGCAGATTTTTCCCCTGTAGGAAGAGTTTGGTGGGATTGCACTCCCGTGCTCCACGGGGCAATCAGGGGACTCATTTTCAATCTTGTCCTCGTTTTTTCCCCTCCCTGCATTGAAATTTGCAGAAAACTTGATTCACGTTCATATGGACTTTTGTTGTTGCTGTTGTTGCTGCTTGAAGTACAGACATCAAACAGTGGTTCCCTGCTGGTTTTTTTGCCCCATCGGTTGTGGTAATGATCTGTCTAGATCAGGGGTGTCAAACTCGATTTCATTGAGGGCCGCATCAGGGTTGGGTTTGACCTCGGCGGGGGTGCAGGGGGCGCATGACCAGGGTGGGCGTGGCCAGCTTGACATCACTCATGTCGGGGGCGCCATTGGCAGCCCGAGTGTTCTGTCAGAGAAAATGGGCCTCAGAGCTCTGTTTTCGGTTTCAACAGCTTCCTGCAACCCTCTGCCAGTGAAAATGGAGTCCTTTGCTGTTTCCAGAGTGGCCCCATGGGCCAGATTGAAGCACCCCGTGGGCCTGATCTGGTCCCCAGGCCTTGAGTGTGACACCCCTGGTCTAGATAGAAGGTTTTCTGGGTATACCACATGGGTGTTTTGGTGGGGTGATATCCCAAGGTCTCAGAATTTGGATCATTTTCTACAATCCCCCAACCTCCACCTCATGGTTTTAGAAGATGCCGCCGAAAACCATACTGATAGTCACTTGGGGCATCCTGATCTTGGTTCAGTGAAAATCCTCCTTGAGTTTCACATTCCTCTTTTTCAAGTACTGTCATAGAGTTGTGTGTTGCATGCCTCTTTCTTAATCCAGTTATTTCACCAGGAAGAACCTTGTTGTCATAATGTATAATCGCCTTGTGTTCTTTCGTTGTAGGTTCTGAGAAAGAATCTTTGTGCAGACTGGAAGAGAAGAATACCTCAAGTGATATATCAGTAAGCACAAGTATTGTTCTTATCCTCCATGTCCAAAATCATGGACCACTCTTTCTGCTAAATTCCATGCTGATGATCCGTTTTTAACTACTATTTTACTACTACTTACCTATCTTAAGACTTACTGTCTTTGCATAGAACACAAGAATACATTGTAGTTGAATCATTGCCTTCAGCTTAAATCAAATATAGCAACAGCACTCGCACTTAGAAGTATATACCGCTTCACAGTGCCTCTCTAAGCAGTTTGCAGAGTCAGCCTCTTGCCCCTAACAATCTGGGTCCTCATTTTACTGACCACAGAAGGATAAAATGCTGAGTCAACCTTGAACCTGGTGAGATTCAAACTGCCAAATTGCAGGCAGTCAGCAGTCAGCAGAAGTAGCCTGCAGAACTGCATTCTAACCACTGCGCCACTGTGGTTCTTAAGTCATGATGATGGTGTAAAAAAATGACCATATATTAGCTGTATAATATTGCCCTTATGAAAATGATGTAGATTCCAGTGGACCTTGATCTGCTGCATGCCAAGTCTGTTGCATCAAGATCTGGAAACCTGAAGAGTTTTCAGTCTAATAAAATTATAATATCATAGTAAAATGATACCAATGCAGTATTTTGCAAAAAAAAAAAAAANATGATACCAATGCAGTATTTTGAAAAAAAAAAAAAAAGAGAGAGAGAGAGAGAGAGAACAGAAAGTGGGAATTCTGTTCAGAGAGGTATTACATCAAACATTCCTAAAATGTTTAAAAACCAAAGGTGCATTCCTTTCATTTCTCATTTGCAAAATACTAACAAGGGAACAAGCTCAATATTTGAGCTAAGATATAAAGAAAATATACTTCCTTTACAGAGACCTCTGCTGACAGCCAAGCTTCATTGCAGTTCTAATAAAAAAAGAATAGTTGTTCATTAGCTGATTTCTAACATTGGAGAAACTGAATGGAAAGCAGCATGGAACAAAATTGATCTTAGAATAGGAACTTCATTATTACTCTGATCCCAATGTTGCGTCATTTGTTCCAGTCCAGTTCACCAGAGTATCCAATGAGAGATTGCATGTTTGTTCTTCAGATAAATACTAAATACAAATACAAAATAAAAAATATTTTTACATTATAAAAATATTATATATATATATATATATATATGTTTTTTAAGCTCTCGTGGGTACTTACATTTGTGCTGTTTAGCTTCCTTCGGGTATTATCCCACGTCATTGTAAGTTCTTGTTAAAGTTGTAGCACGTTTCGGCAGAATCTGCATCTGCCATCAATCAGCCATAGAGATTGAAAAAAGACCTGACAGCTGAATAGAAGAGCACTGATTCGCAGCAGACTGTCATCAATATTGGAAGTCTGCACTCTCAAATAGAAAGATCTCCACACCACAAAAATAGACAACACTGAGCACAGACAGACTCCCTCTGATGCCTCCAACTCAAACACCCCCCCCAGCAACCCAGGTGAAAACCAGCTTGCTAATGAAGAGCAGCTTGGCTGATGAATAGCAGCCCGTCCTTTCACACGGAGCCAAGCTGCATTGAAAGCCTCCAAACAGAACAGTGTTGCCAGCCAATCAAAGCACAAAACAGACAGAAGAAACCAGAAACACCAAATCATTCAAACTCAGTCCATAAACACAGAACCCAGGCTAATAGCCAATCAGAATAGACGCGCTCAAATTTGAAAACAGAGGAATGTGAGACACACTTCCATACAGAAGCCTGATGATGGCAAGATGAGATTCTGCTGAAACGTTGCTAAACTTTAAACAGACTACAATGACGATGGGATAAAGATAACCGAAGGAAGCTAAACAGCACACACACACACACACACACACACACACACACACACACACACACACACACACACACACACACACACACATATATATATATATATATATATATATATATATATATATATATAATATATATAGTATATATATATATAATATTTGGAGCCCTTAGAAAAAAATGCAATAAAACAGCAAACAATGATGGATTAGGGGACTCGACAGTTAAAACATACTGTATGAAGAATGGTTGAAAGAATTGGCATGTCAGGTCGCAGTGAAAAGTAGGACCAAGGATGACAATGAGAGTAGTGTTCCATATCTAAGGGGTGCCACAAAAGAAGACGGGGTCACTATTCTCCAAGCCACCTAAAGGCAGACAAGAAGCAACAGAGGGAATTTTATAAAGAGAGCATCCAACCTAGAGTGAAGAAGCAAATTTCTATCTATGAGAAGCAAGTTGTGAGTGTTCTGTCACTGGAGCTAAGAGAGATTGGGCAACCATTTGTCCAGAATGGTTAGGGGCAGGGATGCCACTTTGACGTCATGGGCGGGACACCAAACTCATAATTTTAAATCCTGCAGACCAGAGACCTGGGAAATAAAAAAGTCTGCAGAAAATTCCCTGCACCCCATTTTCAACCCCCAATGTACCACCTACCAGTCAATCATTCTTTCTTTGGGATCACAGAATACCGTCTCCAATGCTCCGTTCTCATGGGGGGAGAGAGAAAGAGAGAGAGAGAAGACTTTTGGCTTCATGCAAGGAAAGCAGCAGAAGCAGCAGAAGTCTTTCTTTCTCTTCCCCAAACTCCACCAGAAATTAGTCTTTGGGAGCCTCTTGGAGCAAGGATGCCTTGCAGGGTCCCAAAGATTCATTTCTGGCAGAGTTTGGGGGAAAAAATGGAGCACAGAGGGGTGCTGCAAAAAAATAAGCCACACCCCCCCAGTCACATGGCCACACCACCTAGCCACACCCACAGAACCGATTGTTAAAAAATTTGAATCCCACCCCTGTTGGCACCCCTGGTTTAATTGGTGGTCTGGTAGGAGAAGCCAGGTGGAACTTCGAAGGGGCTGGTTGTATTCTGCTCTGACCCTCTCTTTCCTTCCGCAGAGTAATCCTGAACTATGTTCTATGGAAAAGGCTCCTGGATGTGCCCCAGGCAGCACAAGAGGAGGGGCTGAAAGCCCCCTAGATGCCATTTGCCTCAGCGAATCTGACAAGACAGCAGTTCTGACTTTGATCAGAGAAGAGGTAACAGTTTGTAATTGGAGGGCTCTTCTCTAGATTGTACAAAGTTTTAAAGAGGTGCTTGGTCAACAGGCATTGGGACACACAAAATGCTCCCTTTTTAAAAAGGAAAAAAAAAACTCTTGTATGTTTCAGAGACTAACATGGCTGTTTTGAAGGTTGTCCCACACATTCTGGGTGCATCTATGAATGCATAGCGTCTTTACTCTGCTTCACTGGCCAGAGAATCACAAGTGGCCTTTAATTGCAGGTTGGGACAAAAATGGAAATGGGTTTCAATCAGCTCGTTAAATATTGTTAAATTATTCCTGGTGACTTTAATGGCTCAGCCTTTCGGAGGGTATCTGTCAGGTATGAAGAATCAGGACCACATATTGAGTTCCAGTAAAGCTGATTTATTGCTCATGCCTGTAACACAAGAATCTAGTCAACTGTCAGCAATAAATCAGCACTGAACTTGGATCACTTGGACTTGTGAGATGACTCCAGGCTGACTCCTCTCTTGACCCCACCTCTGTCTCTGTCATTCCTTCTCCTACACATATCAAAGGCTGGAGAGGAGACTTGCATGCAGCCCTAGGATTAGAATTGGGAATATATTTGGCTCAGAATAGGAGCTCCTTGGATTAGCAAATCACCCAGAATTTTTGAATTGTTTTGAGTTGACAAATATTTTTGGAATTTTATCAGAATTCTTTGGGATTGAGGGAGATAATACATCTTACAAATATTCTAGAAATATTCTTGACATCCTCCCCTACTCTGCCATATAGAATTAGGATTTTTTATGTGTCTGTTTCTTTATTTCAGACTTCCTGCTTCATTTTGACAATTAGGGAGAAGTCCTCCTTAGAACTGGGGCCAAAATTCAGTTCTATCCTTGAGGACTGGAAACTGATGTCAAAATTAGCCAAAGTTATCAAAAACTATCAGCAGTTTGATACTAATGGAGTCCGGGCCTATCAGATATCTTCTAGTTTTAGCTAAGATGACTTACAATGTGCTGATACTTTTAATTAAGAAAAGTCTTACCAGAGGAGTAACCAGAGGAGACATCTCATCTTCTGGCAAACCTTCCCTACCTAGGTATGTCTGCCCATAACTTACTACATCATATCTAGATATTCTGAAAATATTTTTAAAAAATGGTAGCCTGGCATATTTTTTTTTGCAAAGAATGCATTTCTTAAGAAGGTCCAACTAAACATCAGGCAGAATCCACAGGTGTATTTGTAGGTGACAGAGCTGAAATACCACTGCATCACAGTATGGTATCTCCTCTTTCCCCCACCTCTCCTCCCTATGGCTTCACCCCATTTCTTTCAGAGATGAGAGGGCTGCCTTCTCAAAACTAACAGTTGCATTTTGTGTTCATATTTTTTAGATTATATCTAAGGAAATTGAAGCCAATGAATGGAAGAGAAAATATGAAGGAAGTCGACAGGAAGTTTTGGAAATGAGGTAAAAACAACTCAATGGGGCTAATACCCCATAGTTTCAGGTTGTTTACAAGTGCGCAGCCACAGATCACTATGGGAACCTCATGTAGATTGAAAGACACCTTTATTAACTGAGTTAATAGAGACCATTCACCATGTTAAAGAATTCCCAACATAGTCCATTGATGTCAAGTGCAGGAAGTCAGGAGCCAGAGTTCAAAAGTACTACAAGTTTATTTCATGCTTTCTATGCACAAAAATCTGAATTAATATCAAGGTGAATTGGAGCCAGATAATGGACTTTGGGGGTTGGGGGTGCACTTTGGTATTGTATGGGAGCACAGAAACTCTAAACTGATGATGTGTTTGACTCCGCATTCAAGCCCAGCCTCGTCATCTGTAATTTAAAGGCTACCATGCAATGGTGGGATTCAAAAATGTTTACTACGGTTCTGTGGGAGTGACTTGGTGGGTGTGGCAGGGGAAGGATACTGCAAAATCCCCATTCCCACACCACACCACTAACCTGCTTTCTAGCTCCGTTCTCCTGTGCAGGGCAACCAAAGGAGATCCAGCCGATCAGCTGGGACTCGGGAGGCAGAGAATAGATGGGGTTGGCAGGGCCAGTCAGACGTGGTATTTGCTAATTTTCCAAACTACTCAAAACTTCCACTTCCGGTTTTCCAGAACTGGTCAGATCCTGCTGAATGCCATCTCTGCTGCCAAGGTTCTTATAAGACTTAAGCTTCTAATCTGATTACAAAAATGCTGCCTCTTCAGGATAACCTACTATGAATTCAAGATGCTGAGGCTGTTTTCCGCATGGATAAATATAAAGGCAGTGAAGCAAGGAGTAAGATCTTCAGTTGAAGATCTTCAGTCTGAGTGTTGATTGGATTAGTGAAAATTGAACATTCTGAAGGATGATGGGAACTAAAAAGCACCACATCTGGGGCCCTTGTGGAAGATTGAGAGAGATTTCGAAGTTGCTCAGCCCCAAAATTAATTGGGTTGCTCTTCGTCTAACCTCTACGAATGACAGGGTTTGAGGGAGAAAATCCTGGATTGGCCACTAAGAAAACAGTTAGGAAGATCAAATTCATCCCCCAAATTTTGTTGGGAGAGTTTGGATGGTCAGTGTGGCCTCCCTCACAAGATTCCTACAAGGAGGAAACTGAAGAAGCATGCATTATTCTTTTGAAAGGAAGAGGTACAAAATTAGACAAATAGGTGAATCAAATCCACCAAATATTCCAGCCTGCTTTGATTTGAAAGCCAAACCAATTGATAGTGAAGCAAATACCCCTATAACCATGATGGTGAATCTATGGCATGTGTGCCACAGTTGGCATGCAGAGCCATTTGTGAGGTTACATGAGCCCCACCAAACTTACCTGCACTGTACATGCGCGCACCTCCCTGCTGGTTTTCTGCCCATTTGAGGCCGTTTTCGGCCTCCCAGAGGCTCGAGGGAAGGCTGAAGAACAGGCCTTCCAGAAATACTGGAAGTGCTGAAACGGGCCCATTTTCAGCCTCCAGAGGCTCTAGAAGCTTCCTTTGAAGCCTCCGGGAGGCTGAAAACAGCCTCAAACGAGCAGAAAATCAGCTGGGAGGTGCGCACATGCACAGTGGAGGTAAGAGGTAGGGCAGGGGTGTTGTGCATACATACTCAGGGGGGCGGGATGCATTGCATTGTGGGTGCTGGCATGTGCGTACACTATTGTGTGCTTGCGCTTTTGGCACACCACAACAAAAAGGTTTGCCATCACTGCTGTATAATAATCCTTAAATACCTTTATATACACTCAATTACAGAAGCTATTTGTAAGAGAAAGGCATCAGTAAATGGTATTTGACATTCCTTCTCCAACCTAGTGGGTCTCCAGATATGGTAGGTCAAAACTTCGAGTATTCTGAACCGCCATGTCCAGTCATTTAGTACCAATGTGAAGCAGCTTGCTTAAGTGGAAATATACTGAAAAAACTTGCTTCCAAAAACTTGGAAAAGATAGAATGTCACATGCTTTTGGTTTTGTAGGAGGAGAAAATTAATGCCATTTCTATTACTCATATCTTTTCTTCTGTTTCCTCTTTAGGAAGATTGTGGCTGAATATGAGAAGACAATTGCACAGATGATAGGTAAGCAACTGATAAATGCCAGGTATTCATCTGCAAATTACTGGAAAGAACAAATAAGGAGGTCAGCCTGTTCAGGTTCATGCCTGCTTGCAAACTATCAGTCCAGTAGTTATTTTAGAACTTCTTCTTATGCTTGGAGAGCATCTTTTCTAGTTTCTGTAATGTGCAGAAAATGGAGAGGGGCTTGCAACTATTTATATTTGTGATGCCTTGGCTGTAGATTCTGTAGGTGGACTATAAATAGGAGACAGAGCCAAGAATAGCAAGTAATCAGGTAGAAAAAACAATCTGCTCCAATCAAAGAAGATAAAGGTTTTTTTTCCTCTTAAGGATATTTAAGAACCTTGTCTATGATTTTGAGTGCATGACTCAAACTGCATATTACTAGCTTTTCAGGTGGTATGTACTTGGATTGCTCATATCTGCAACAGAAATCATTCTGTGCTCTTTCAGTCTGTTGCTTGTAATACAGGTGAAGTACTAAATGTAGAGTCCAAAGAGGTCCTGTAGTTTGGACAAAATATTTTGAGGAACAACTACGTTAAAACTTATCTTTATCTGCTGCTATTTATATGTTCCTCTTAGATTGTGGAATTAAAAGTAGAAGAAATTCCTAGCTTGCAGATGAGCAACCTATACCTCCAGCATCCCCATTGCACCTCTTCTGAATGGATGGGGCTGAATATTTTGCATCCTTTTCTCCCTGGGGTTGTGTGTGTGTGTGTGTGTGTTAAATGGACAAAACCAGTACTTAATTCTTTCAAAGGCTGGAGGCACCAACTGCATTCCTTAGAATCTGAAATTCCCTGAACAAGCAACCTGATATAAATATCACACATGACGAAGACGAACCCAATACATGAGCCTTGATAATGGCAGATGAGATTCTGCCGAAACGTTGCTACAACTTTAGAAGCACAACTATAATGACGTGGGAAAATACCCGAACAAATATATAGAGAGAGAGGGGGGAGAGGGAGAGGGAGGGAGAGAGAGAGAGAGATTTGATGGGTGGAACAGTGTGGTGGCCTAGTGGTAAAGATGCTTGACTCCTACTTGGAAGGTCGAGAGTTCAATTCTAGGTGGTGGCAGATATTTCTCTCTTAGGGCACAAAGAAAAAATATCTGCTGCAAACTCCACATGGCATCAGGGAGGACATCCAGCTAACACTCAGCTCCATCCACTCAACCCGATTCTACCTCTAATTAAAGGATTACAGGGTTGTAAAAAAAGGAGTATTTTTTTGGGTGTTCTGGTGGGTGAAGCCCTTCACTTTCCTGGCACAGCCACCAGATGTGATAGATTTTCCCTTCCAGAATTCTCAGCAGTGGCCATGTAGATCTACAAACGGGAAGTTGAAATCCATACACCTGGAGAATACCCACATATTGGAAGGTTAGCTTTAAACAGATATTTTGCCTCTTAAAAACTCCAAAAGCTCTCAGTAGGAAAATATGTAGATAAAAATATTGATTCCATCCGCTCTAGTGGCATCATGCTCCCTTTCAGAAGAAAAGCACCGCCTAAAGATGAACAAGATTGCTCTCTTCTGCTCTACTTGATGTCTTTTCACCAGGTGTCCCCAAACTTGGCAATTTTAAGACTTGTGGATTTCAATTCCTAGAATTCTCCAGCCAGCAATGCTGGCTGAGGAATTCTGAAATTTGAAGTCTCCAAGCCTTAAAGTTGCCCAGTTTGGAGACCTCTGCTCTTGACTGAAGGCCTGTTGAAGCAGTGTTATCATTCCCCTTTCCCTTTGAATTCACAGAGGATGAGCAGAGAACCAATATGACATCCCAGAAGAGCCTTCAGCAGCTGACGATGGAGAAGGAACAAGCCCTGTCTGACTTGAATTCAGTGGAGAGATCTCTGTCTGATCTGTTCAGGAGATATGAGAACCTGAAGGGAGTCCTGGAAGGTTTCAAAAAGGTAAACTGCTTAGAGAGGACTGAAAAATCACTGTGAAGCGGTATATAAGTATCTAAGTGCTAGTGCTAGTTATAATTATACTCTTTCCTTCTGTGTATAAGATCCCATGTTCTGTTTCCTGAATCATTGGTTGAATGTCTTGAAGTAGAACTTGCAAGGACTAATTCTGTCTCAACTCCAAAAATGTGATTTGTGGGCCTTTGGCAGTGGGTGAATCTAAGCATTGTGATTTCTAAGCCACAGTTCTTTGTCAAGTCTAGCTTTTCTTTTCCTTTTCCTTCCAGAATGAAGAGGCCTTGAAAAAGTGTGCTCAAGATTACCTCAATCGAGTCAAGCAAGAAGAGCAGCGCTATCAGGCCTTGAAAATCCATGCGGAGGAGAAGTTAGACAAGTAAGACCAAAAACGGCACTTTCCCTGCGTCTCGCCAATCCTCATACTTACAATAGTTGCAGTGTTTGCTCTGTTACCAAACTTGGTCAAGTTACCAAAATTTGGGCACTTGGCAACCAGCATGAACTTAGAACAACTGCAGTATCCTGGGGTCAAATTCATTTTCATACGAGTTTTCATACTAATTGAATGCCTCGTATGAAAAGTTTTGGTCATCACACTATAAAAAAGATGTTGAGACTCGAGAAAAAGTGCAGAGAAGAGAAACCTGGATGATTAGGGGACTGGAGGATAAAACATATGAAGAACGGTTGTAGGAACGGGGCCTGGCTGGTCCAGGGGAGACATGATAACAATGTTCCAATATTTGAGGGGCTGCCACAGAGAGGAGGAGGGGGTCAAACTATTTTCTAAAGCACAGAATAATGGATGGAAACTGAACAAGGAGAGATTCAACCTGGAAATATATGGGGAAACTTTCTGACAGTGAGAACAATCAACCAGTGGAACAGAAGTTGCCCTCGGAAGTAGTGGGCACGCCATCACTTGAGACCTTCAAGAAGAGATTGGAGTGCCACTTGTCAGAAATGGTGTAGGGTCTCCCGCTTGGGTGGGGGGGGGTTGGACTAGGTAACCTATAAGGTCTCTTCCAACTCTGATTATTTATTATCTGTTAAAACGGGGCTGTAGCATAGCATTGATGACGTTACCTAGGTGGGTCATGAAACGTCTGCAAGAAAACAAGCAAGCTCAGAGAGCACCAAGGAGCCCTCATGTCAACCCTGAGCTACAAATATTCTCCTTCATTTATAATTTCAGCTTTGCATGCTTTCCCCTCAGTATGACTTCCTCTCCCATATGACCCAAAGAAGAAAAGGCCAGTGGTTTGAAGTTACATGTGAATTGGGAGAGGGATAGAAGTAATCCTCAACTTAAGACCATAACTGGGATCAGAACCTCTGTTGCTAAGTGATGTGGTCCTTAAGTAAGTCACACCCAATTTTTTGCTGCGGTCAGAAAATGAATTGGATTTCCTCTATTGACTTTGCTTGTTGGAAGCCAGCTAGGAAGGTCATAAATGGTGATCATGTGACCTCAGGATACTGCAATTGTAAGTTCATGCTGGTTGCCAAGTGCTCAAATTTTGATAACTTGACCATGGAGACACTGCAACTATTGTAACTACGAGGACCAGTTTTTTCAACACCGTTGTAACTTCAAATGTTTCCAAACAAATGGTTGTAAGTTCAGGATTTCCTGTATCCTGTATCTTGGTATTTATCATTAATTGGTTCCAGGAGACATGATGAGTACCAAAGATGATGAGTATCAAACAAACTTTTCCCATAAGGAATAATACACTGAGTCATAAATCAGCCGACACAAATTCTAGCTTGTGCATTGAGTACCAAACAAACAATGAATACTGGGACAAAAATGTTCAGGTCAAAATATGTTGAGTACCAAATTTGAGGAGTATCAAAGGAATTGAGCACTAAGGTATCTGTCAGTGTTCCAAGTAATACACCCATTGAAAGCAGAACTCTGAGGCAGGTTGATTCCTCAAAGAACAATTTATTGGATCTATCATATTGGCACAACTGATGAAAACCGACTCTGAAGATTCCTGTTGGTTTTCACCTAATTAAAAGTAAAAGTCCCCCCTTTCCCCAAGTCATCAGTCACATTGTCCAATCAAGGTGCTGATCAGTTGCTTGCTTATTCCACTCCTCCTTCCCAGCCACCTATTGGAATGTCCTTGGTTCCCACAAGAAAGCTTTTTGTTTCAACTACATAACCCCAGCTATCTATTTCCCCTCTCCCCCTCCCTTCTTTTGCCTTGTGGCAACCCTGAAGCCTCAAAGATGGCCTCAGCCAGGTTCAGGGTTGACAGTACCACTGTATTCAATAAATTATGGAATTTTCCCTTTTATATCCATTCATTCTCTCTCTCTCTCCTTTTTTATTCCGTGCCCCCTCCCCTTTGTTCCAGAGCCAATGAGGAAATTGCTCAGGTCCGTACTAAGGCCAAAGCTGAGAGTGCAGCTCTTCATGCCGGACTTCGAAAAGAACAAATGAAGGTTGAGTCTCTTGAAAGAACCCTCCAGCAGAAGGTGATTTCATCTCTTTCACTTGCTTTTCTTGCTGGAGAAGATTGTCTGAAATTCACACTATGTTTCTCCTGGAATTGGGTGAAAGCAATGACTATTGTAGTTCAGAACATTCACCTCATGCACACCTAAAGTGGTTGAATCATTCACACTTTTCATTGTTGCTGTTAGCTTTTGTGTATGTGCGTGTGTATTGTTGTGTCTGTCAAACAAATTAAAGCTCAAATGAGGGAGATTTCCATTGCTTCCTGGCAGATTCCCACAAGGAAACTCAATGGGGAAACCCGCAGGAAGTAAAAAAAATTGATCCTGCTTTTACTGAATCCGAATCAGAATCAGAAACACTGCTTTTTGGCCATCCTTGGTCAATCAATTTCTCTATTTAGCTAAGGGAATATCTCTGAAACAATGACCCAAGGAGGCACCAAGTTATCATTATTTACTTAAAGATTAAGAAACTTGCCCTATAGCTCACTAACTAAGGAATGCAGTTGAATTCATCCGAAACTTTAAAGGGGAGCTGCTTTAACTTCTAAATCACTGCTGGGTTGCTTTATTTTTCACCTGCACTTCCTGTTTTAATGTATCACATGAATAAATACAGAGCAACACAAGCTGTCTTTCAACTGCAACCAACCCAGTGGTGAGTTTCAAAATATTTTCCTACCGGTTTGGTGAGCACGCACTTTGCGCATGTGCACAGCATTTGCTAATGAGCTTCTCCAGCAATCCCTGTGTGTTACACAGCTGACGCACAGCAATCTGCTGTGCCGTGCCAATCAGCTGAGCTTGGAAAATAAGGTATAAAGCACAGCCTAGAGCTCTAGAAGGCAGGTGGGCCAAAACAGCTGATCATTGGAACAAACCCAAACCGGTTTGCTCTCAGATGATCCTCGGAGCTACCAGATCACCCAAATCGGACCGAACTGGTACATACCACCACTGAACCTATCTACATCAGTGCACAGATTACTAATTGCAGAAAAATGAAGCCTTTGAAAAGGTCATATTCGTGGAACTGAGCTTCAGAAGTCACGCAGACTATACAGGAAGACTTTAAATAAAATATTTTATCAAACAGAAATGAAATTTAAATTTAAAAATAGGAGATTTTTCTCCTCCTGGCAGCTATGCCAATTCATACTGAAGACTGAGCTCCATTTTTTTTATTTTGCAACTTAGACCAACCCCTCTCCCCAACCCCCATTCTCAAAGGGAGGTGGGGTTTGGACCTTCATAGATTTTTATCTTACAAGGTACTTCTTTCTGTCTCATTCAAAGGTGATAGCAGGTTGCAGAACCAGTTTTGATTTTTGAGAACATCCCCACTGTTCTGAACACCCCTCTGTTCCTGAGATATTAACAAACATACGTTATCCCCAGAAACCTTTTATTTTATTTCAATGGCTGTGAATTATAGTCATTCATAGCTTGTAATGAGTCTCAGACAGTTTGTAAAGAGTCCCATAGAAGTTTGCCAGAGTCCTTCAGGATAAGTCTGATAAGCATGCACCTTTATCTTTCTTGAAATGCTACCAACAACTACACTGACAATTAGTTGTACAAGGCCAAACGGAGCACAAATTCAACATGGAGCTTCAGGCTTGAAACTGACCAGTACGAACATAGTTGCTTCCTGAAAAGGTTCATATCTCTTTGCTCCTCCTTTGTGTCTTATGGGAGGACCAATCACCTCCAAGCCTTACTCCCAAGTTGCCCCTTTTGTCTTAACTGCTCTTGCCCTCTGGCAGCTCTGTGCAGGCGCGCACTGGTAACAGGCTCCCCCTGTTTCTCTGCCTTGCTGCTGTTAGATTCTGGAGTCAGCACATAACTTCCAGTTGGCCCTGGCCAATCTCTGTATCAGATACAGAACCCATGTCCGAATCCTCCTCAAACTCCTGGACTGGCCCATGGTCCTTGCCACTGTCCGATTCTTCTGCCCTCTCCACAGGCTGCCGGCAGAACACAACACCCACCCTGTATAATAGCACTAAACTTGGGACATATATAATCTGGTTGCATTTTGTACATGAAGGAGCATGGGTTGAAGATGTCCCATCAGTGGTGGGATTCCAATTTTTTTCCTACCGGTGCTATGAGAGCACGCTTTGTGCATGCAGCAATCAGAAAACGTCCTCTGCCAGTACTGGTGAGGTGAGCTGGTTTTTTTAGCTCAGCTGAGGCACAGTAATCCGCTCTGCCATGTGAATCAGCTGAGCTAACAAACAAGGGAATATAGGACAGGATAGGGCGGGTATGGATGGGCGAGGCCAAACAGAGGTGGTTTTTGCCGGTTCTCCAAAACTACTCAAAATTTTCGCTTTCGGTTCTCTAGAACCAGTCAGAACAGCTGAATACAACCTCTAAATGTCCATGCATTATGGGGATGTTACTAATTTTGCTCCATCAGAGAAAGTTGTGGGTAATCAGCATTTCACTTCTGGGATTTATTCATTCTTTCATTTGTTTTTCAGAACCAGGAAATTGAAGAGTTGACCAAGATCTGTGATGAGTTGATTGCCAAGTTAGGAAAGACCGATTGAGGACGTCTTTAATCATTTCTGGAGCCACCATTCTTGGTTTCTCCCTGCTGTCCATCTGTATCTTCCAGCAAACATCTTGCCTTATTTTTTCCCCCTCCAGTAATAATATTTCCCCCCTTCACGGCAGCAAGAAAAAGCACATGCTTCTGTATCAAAGAACTGCCATCTGCAAGAGGAGTGACGATTGCTCTGTTTGTACTCATTTCCTGCCCTGTAGACCTCCCTTTCCTATTCAATATTTTGCAGGCTCTCCTGACTGCATGAAGCCAATGGATAGAAGCAGGAACATGCATTAGAGATGGTGATTGCTTTGCACAGAAGAGTTTCTGCACTTGGTTGAAGCTTTGGCCCACAGAAGCAGCTGTATGAGTGCCTCAAGGACAGTCACCTGTGGAGAGAGAGCAGTGTTTACAAATGCTTCAGTCTGAAAGCCAGAAATGCAGCTTAATTGAATCCATGTTCCCCTGCATGCACTAGTACCGTCCCAGCAAGGACATGAGTGGAATACTACTTCAGCTGCCTCTGAAAGCACAAGGGGGAAAAGCTAAGGCAGATGTCATTGTTCCTCAAAGGAAAATGCCCAGATGAAAATGGATTGGCATTCCTGGGAGCACGGCATCATTGCAAATTGCAATCAGCCACGGAGAAAAGGAACTCATCCCTGTCTTGCTTGACCAAGATGGAGCTTGAGGCACCTTGATTCATGGCGGTGTAAGCTTTGTAGATCTGAAAATATGGGCTACCAGAAATCCATAAGCCCTAAAAGGCAGATTTCATAGTCCTAAAGGGCCACAAGATGTCAGAGTTTTGAGTTTCGTGGTTCTTCCAGATGTGGGGCTACCAGCTTGGGTGTTTGGGACGCTGGAACCTGCCTGTCTCTGAAAAAGCACTTGGGATGGGAAAGTTAATATAAAGTGCCATAAGTCTCTTTAAGAGGCATAGCCAGCTGGCTTGGGATTTGTCTTAGTGCACTTTAAGACAAGAGTGTAGTGGACCATAATTTCTCCCAAAGAGAACACACACAGAGTGAACTTGAGTGAAGAAGAGCAACTGTTAGAAATCCCTAAATACACACACACAACCTCCCCCCACCCCACACACAGACACAGCACAAACATGCACACACACACTCCAATCATTCTTTAGGTTAGCACTTTTTCTCTGTCCAGCCAAGAGCAGGGAATGGAACACAGTGGAGAGCAAGTGAAGAAGTAGAAGTCCAACCTCCTTGTGCCAATGGCTGATGACTAACCTCCTTCCCAGGCCTCATCAAGGTTCTCTGAGAATTTGATATCATTTCAGAATCTAAAATGATTTGCGAAGAACATTCCCTACTCCTCTCAGTTGAGATCATTAAAATGGATATCTGTCCAGGAACTGCATCTGTCCTGGGAGTTTTGCAATGACCACAAACATTTTATCAGCCAGGTACTTGCCTGGAAATCTTTTCACATTTTTCTCCTTTTTTGGTGGAAGCCACAGTGGTTAGTCCATTAAGGAACTCTCAAAATCGATACTCAAAGAGGCCTCAAATTGTCCCAGTCCAGATATTGGAGCTGCCAGTCCCAGAATTGAGATTTGTAATTGCAACACTTCTGTAAGGTGCCATTTGGGATGGCTGGTGTGAACATTTGGTTGTTTCATGTTGGCGTTCGTTTTTACATACTCTGGCTGTATCAAGTAAACAATGGAGATTTTTCTCTGCCTGTGGATTCAACGGCGATCAGGTGCTGAAATCCGTAGCACAGATCTGTGGCTATACCACTTGGGCTAAATTGTGCATGGAGTCTTGCTATAGAAAGGGAGTCCCACTGATCAACCCATTCTGTGGGTTGCTGTCTTAGTCACGCATAGAGAGAAGCCGCACTAGGAAACTATCCAAAGCCATTGTGCATGGAGAGAAGAGCTCCATTTCTGGTGCCTACCAAAAGTATTTCCATCTTGCAACTTGCAAACATGTTGCGAGGGCTTCAGACTACTTTGGCAACTTACTCTTTCCTGGTGTTATGTGACAATTTCCACAATTTCTAATGCTGACTGGAAATAATTGGAATTGTAGTACAGTACACCTACAGTACATCTACTAGAAGCTTACCTAATCTTCAGACATAACAGAATGAAATATATTTGACCAATAATATAAACCCCTTTATTTCTGAGGAAGATGTGCCATTCCTAAGTAGGAACTCCACTTTCAAGCTTGCCTGAAACTTTTCTCTCTTATGATGTCTCATGAGGTTTATCTTTCAACTGAAACTCATCCTGCTCTGCATTTTGCTATCACACATCCTTGGCCCACCTGCCATGCTGCTGCTTCCCACTGAAATGCCATCACTGAACAGAGCTGAGATACAATCAAAGGTTTATACCAGGCTAAATTCCTTGGACTCAGAGCTCTTGGAATCATGGCACCTGGTGGAAAATCACGCTACCGAATTTTATTGAATCTGGAGTTACCAGGGATAGCATTGGCTTAATTGCAGATCTGGATCTGGATCTAGGAACTTTTGTTGGTGTTGCCAGGCAAAAGATTTTGGCAGGTGGTATAGCATTTGGAAGAGCTCTTTTGCTACAATTTTGGGAGAGCTGTTTTTGGTTCCCATAAAACTATGGTTGTGCCAAGTGATCATTGTTTTATGGTGTTGCTCACTTTATAGCAGCTGCACTAGTGGCAGCCTTCAGTTGAGTCAGGGAAGGAGATCTTGTGGCCTTCAAGAGCTTCAATGGAGTTTCATCAACCCCAACTGGTCTGGGAATTACACGCACATCTTTGGCTACAGTTTGTCCACCTTTGACTAAAGGAAGGAGGAAGTAGAAACCCAAGATTTGTCCTGCAAGCAAAATCCTGTGTCTTCTTCCAGAGGTCTGTGGTTTTAACGCCATCCTCCAACTCTTGGCTGGATGTTCAGTGGTTGCACTTTTGTCTGTGGTGTGTTTTGTGCGGGTGTGTGTCTTCACATGCACACTGTGCCAAATGCTCTCTTGTTTTGTGCCTCAAGCATGCCACTAAAGGGCAAAGAAGATTCCTAAGGAATGATATTATTAACTATAATATGGTTATTATAGTTTGTTCAGCTATATGAAAATTGTGTGTGCGCGTGTGTGCGTGTGTTATATATATATTATATTGTTCTATATAGTGCTGGGTGGGTGTATGATTGAAGTCTGTAGAACTGTTGCACCTCATATAGCATTGTGTGGCAAAATGCTACTCAGACTGGCTGCTAATTCTCTCTGTCAAATCTTTTCCATCTATAGCAGTAACTTCCACCAATCTATAATGTTTCCAAAACCATTTGAAAGAAGAGCACTTGGTTGATTGCTCATCCTACATAGGTGTCCCACACGATCACTTCTCAGCCAGAAAGAAGCTGCGGGGTTTGTGCAGCAAACACCCAATTTGTTCCATAATCATTCATGTCGACTGGAATCACCCCACCTCACCTGTTCTGGTTAAAGAGCTTCGGCCACTTAAAGTGTGCAACTGCAGCCCCATAACTTGCAAGTGAGATTATAGGTTTAAGATTATCTTATCAGTGAAAGTGCTAATAGAAGATCTTGCTTATCTCTTCCTGGAACCCTAAACTTGAGGAGTGAAATGGTTTCTGCCACCGTGGCCCCTTCTGTGTATCTTGGGATTGAGACTTTTAGCATTATGCAGCCTACTATTGAAGCCTTCTCAGTTTTGCAGCCTGGCATTTCTGAAGAGTTGTTGTATTACTGAAGGCAATATTAAAATCTGTTTCTATGTGGAAAAAGAATTTGTGGAGGGCAGGCCATTCTCCAAAGTAATCCACCATAAATCTACAGGGCTGGTTGTATCACAAGGATATATGAGTCAATGACATTCCTGAGACAATCAGATATCAAACATCAACCCTAGCTTAGAAAAAGAAGAAAAAGAAAACCCCAAATTCCCTGTATTATTTCTTGACAGCGGATTATAGTTGGAGGATCCACTTTAATTCCAGATTGCAATGAATTGAGGTCTCTTTTTTCTCTGGCTCAAAGCATCTCTTCCTTTCTCTCTCTCTTTTTCTTCTTGCAATCACCTTTTGCACAAAGGAGTTAGCCTACTACTATGAAGCAAGTTATTACTATCCATCTGGGTGCAACCGCTGAGAGCATTCGCCTGTGCAAAAGGTTTATTTCATTTCCATATTATCATCTGGCAAAAAGCCCTCTAGTGCAGAGGTCTCCAACCTTGGCACCTTTAAGACTTGTGGACTTCAAGTCCCAGAGTTCCTCAGCCAGCAAAGCTACAGTAAAACTGGCTGAGGAACTCTGGGAGTTGAAGTTCACAAGTCTTAAAGTTGCCAAGGTTGGAGACCCCTGCTGTAATGTCTGATCTAAGACAACTTTCGTGGGGGGAGGTCCTTTGCACAGAAGGCATACATAACTTGCCAGCTTTACATTATATATGTGTGTGTGTATGTATGTATGTATATATATGTATATATATATATATATGTATGTATGTATATATGTATGTATGTGTATGTATATATATATATGTATATATTACACACACACATACATACATACACACACACACACAGAGTATATGATGATATCCCTTTTCTAAGTCAGGTAAATATTTGTAAGTTCTACTCGCTCCAATAAGATAAATTGATTGTTAATATATTTTTCCCCAGCCTCTCCACTGCCTGAATAAAACCAATGTTCTTTCAACTTGGCTACGATATATAATTTTATGTTATTTATTTCTCATTCAGGCAGACATCTTTGGATTTTGATACTGGTATATACGAACTTAAAGCTGTATGCAAAAGCATAACAACGTCTACATGAAACAAGCTTAAAACATTATAGTACATCCTCCCACAAGGTTGAACACCTACTTAAAATTTATGTGCAGTTGTTCACAGTGCATATAGCAGATGCGGAAATGTGAATACCCTTTGAGTTAAAATGCCTGCATTTATAAATCTTTCCATCTTGCTTTTTGAATTATTTTCACCATTCTTCCATGCAGAACTCTTTCTGCTAAAAAATACTCTCCAATCTCCCTTTGTACATTTTATTGTTGAGAACTCCAGAGACGATTCATAATATTCAAATCTGGGAACTGTGAAGAGTATTTCAAAAGGATCCTGGCTTCCTATTAATAAGGCTCCATCTGTAGATGCCTTGGTGAAGGAGATCTTTTGTGATCCCAGGGCACCTCTATTGTACTAGGCAAAAATGGATTCAGTCGTTACGTTTTCTAAACCGTGATTTGTGGCTTAGGCGTGTTACACAACCCCCCGTCACCTTTCTGTTCGCCAAAGCAGAATTAAGCATGATGAATGAAATCTCTCCCCCAGTGGTTGGATGCTGCTAGTTTAACAATCAGTTCGGTGAGCATGCACTTTGCTTAAGATGCTGGTGCGCAGCGCTGAAAATGGAGCATTTAGAAGCTCAGCTGCTTCTCTTCCAAGCCAGCAACCGCAAGTAAAACAGCAAGGGGAGGAAATCAGCTGTGCCACACGATTGAGATGAGCTATAAAGCAGAAAATAAAGGACAGGATAGGGCGGGGCCAGCTGAATATCAAAACTACTGGTTCGCTCAAACTGGTCCAAACCGCCAGCATCCCACTACTGCTCTCCATTCAAATAAGACTAAGGACCAGAGTATTGCATTCTCCATTTAAGAGAGGAGGATTAATTTTCAAGCGGAATATAAGAACTGCAAATGATACAAGATCTGCGCAAAACTTACCCTCCCTCTCTGCTGATTCTTGAAATTTATTCCCTTTGGGTAGAAGTCTTATTCCACAATTCCATCCTGCTGGACACTAAAATGTAAATGTGGCAAGAAACTTATCAGCCAAATACAGGTGGTTCTTGACTTACAGCCATTCATTTAGTGACTGAAGATACAGCGTGGTCTTTCTCTGCATGGGCTACTTCCTTGGTCAGGGCCTCCAGCAGTTCATTTGAAGAGCAATCCACCCCTGGAAAAGGAACTCTCTCATCCTGGACCCCCCCTCCAACCAGTGGTAAGTTGGATATCTAAAGGCCTGTATGTGTGCCAAATTTGTGATAAAAACCAGCCTTTTAGGTTTCCACACAACTGGAGACTCTTGAACAATAAATAGGAGCTTTCTTATTGAGCTTTTGCAAAAGGGAATTCTGTGCTCATGGGTGCAGCCACAGAAGCCATGTTTCCTAGGAAGGCTGGGGTTTACATACAGTTTCAAAAATACACAGTCACTGCCCCCTTCCGGGTTCACAGTCGATCCAGTTACACATCACCCTACTCAACACCCTACTATTGTAGCATACCATCTGTTTCCTTGCCCTATATTTCAATTTCCAGTCATCTCCATCATTAACATAATATTGGATAGCATGACCTGCCAAATATATGACCTTCATACAAAACAATACAGAGAATTCTTACATAATATTCCAGTAAATCATATTTTCACAGGTATAATTTTACAGTCACACAATGGCACCGAAAAAAGTGAGTTAATGACTATTAATGATTACACATGACTATTGCAGCTTCCCCATAGTCACATGATCAAAATTTCATTGCTTGGCAACTGTCATGGATTTTATGATCATTGCACCCCCCTGGGAGTCATGTGATTACTGTTTGTAACCTTCCCAACTCGCTTCTGATAAAGCAAAGTCAATAGAGGAAGTAAAATTCACCGAATCACCACATGATCCACTTAATAACTGTGGCAAATAGTGTTAATAAAAAAAAATGTTCCTTTGGTCTTTTTAGTTGCCAGCAGAAAGGGAGTGGGGGAAAGCAGTGCATTCCTTAAATGCCTTAGATAATTGCCTTGGCAGCCCAAAATTGTCGGCATGAAAGAACATTACTGGAGAGTATGATTGTTGACTCTTGGCTGTGGATGTGTTCCATTGGAGAATATACATCCAGGGATGGGGGGGGGAAGACCAGGGTCAAGGAGGAAATGATGTATTTTAGTGTTGGCTGCATCCAGCTAATACCAACATGGCCACTCCTAATCATCTTTTTTACTCTTGAGAGATGCGACTAGAGACTTATGATTTGAATGGGGGTGGATTTGTTGGAACCCTGGCAAAAAGATTGTAAAGCGGGACAATGGCCTTGCATAGCCATGCAGATGTTGGACTTGATTGGGGTTGTAAATTGAGGATTACCTTCAGGATAAAGATATGCTGTGCCAAGCTTGCAAACGAAAACATTTTGCCTGTCTAAATTCAGAACGTTTATCATTATGAAGTTGTCGGCCATGTTCACTTCTCCCTGGGGACGTGCATCTCCTCCCTCCATAACTCATCCTAAGCCAAGTTTAAATTTGCAGATGGGAATCTTCTCTGCCAGCTGTTTCCAAGGAAAGGAACAGACCAACCAGAGAGTCTGCTGAGCAACCACGTGAGGGCTCTGTTTAGTCGAGAAAGAACAGGCAAGCCCATTCCACAGGGCAGGAGAACCAATACAAAACCAGATTTGGCTGCCGGGCTCCCAACCTACCTGTGCTGGTCGGGAAAAGAGAAGCCATCGGTTTGTTGATTTCTCTGTAGTAAATCCCAGGCAGAAGGACATCATTATCCAGGTCCCATTTATTCATATATTAAAAAAATAAATAAATCAGCCGCCTGGTGTGATTTTTTTCAATTCACACCTTTTATTAAAAGATATGAAGTTGTGAGCTGCAACCTGGGAAAAGTGTTATCAGATGGTCCTCAGGCTACCAACTCCATAGGCTGGACACAGGAACAACTTACCTCCAGAAATTGTGAATGCTCCAGCACTGGAAGTTTTAAAAAAGATGTTGGATAAACATTTGTCTGAAGTGGTGAAGGGCTTCCTGGTTAAGCAGGGAGTAGAAGACCTCCAAGGTTCCTTCCAACTCTTATTCTATTCCATTCCATTCCATTCCATTCCATTCTATTTCTCATCCCACCCAGGGTGGGATTCTCCTGGTTTGGATCAGTTCTATCGAACCGATTGTTATGATTCTGCGCAGTTTGGAGAACTGGCAAATCACGCCCCTGGCTGGCCCCGTCCCTCTCTGCCCATCCCTCCCCTCCCCTCCCCACCCAGTCAGTCATCGCTGACTGCATTCTCCCCAGCCCAGTCACTCCTTAAGGTTTTTTTTCCCCTCCTGATGATCAGCTGTGCTGGGATCCCCCTTGCTGTCTTACTACTTCACCCAGGAGGCTTCCCCGAGGCCCAAGAGGCCAAAAAACAGAGTGTGGGGGGGTGCTGCAAAAATGAAGAAGCCAAGTCCGCCCAGTCACATGGCCACGCCCACCTAGCCACGCCCACAGAACTGGCTATTGAAAAATCTGAATCCCAACCCTGTGCACACACACCCCGCCAGCCAGCTGATTGTTGGGTATCTGCCATGCATGCGCGGGGAGGATCACTTGAGAGACACATGCGCATGCACATGGGGTGAGGCATGCGGGAGGGTCGTGCATGCATGTTCAGGGGGCTGGGGGTCATTTGCACATTGCTTTATGGGTGTAGACACGCATGCGTATGCGCACACGCGCACACTTTTGGCACACAACAAAAAGGTTAGCCATCACCGCGATAGTCTGCGAACTGAGGGGTCCTTATTGCTCTCTCAGCTTGGTTATTTATTTATTTAGTCAAGCAATTATAAGATAACAGGTATAAGTATAAACATGGTTATAAATACATGAAATGGATACAAATAAGAAAAAAAAGAAACAACAGGACAGGGATGGTAGGCACATTTTGATGCGCTTATGCACACCCCTACAGAACTCTTAGGAAAGGGGTGAGGTCAATAGTAGACAGTCTAAGGTTAAAGTTTTTGGGGTTTGGGGAAGAAACCACAGAGTCAGGTAGAATATTCCAGACCACTTGACACTCTTGCAGATGTTTCCTTACCCAAACTAGATAACATCATCAGTTAGTACTAGGAAGAGGAAGAGCAGAAAGAAGGAGTACTCTGGTATTCCTGTCAGCCATGGAAGCTTCTGTAGGACTTTCTACCAACCCCTCTCTGTCTTCCTGAGGGCAAGTGTGGCATCATGGCTGGCTCATTTCAACCCTGAGCTACAAATATTCTCCTTGGTTGGTGTTCTGTGAACTGTTTGGGGCTGTCTTCACCCTCTTTCTCTCACACATGGTATCTGGGCTGGGTTGCCTCATACTCCTCTGGACTGGACCATCTCCCTCATATGAATCTACCTCTTTACTACCTACCATGGTGGCGCAGTGGTTAGAGTGCAGTATTGCAGGGTACTTCTGCTGATTACTGGCTGCCTGCAATTTGGCAGTTCAAATCTCACCAGGCTCAAGTTTTTCTCAGTCTTCCATCCTTCCGAGGTGGGTAAAATGGGGACCAGATTGTTGGGGGCATGAAGCTGACTCTGCAAACTGCTTAGAGAGGGCTGAAAAGCAGTATATAAGTCAGAGTGCTATTGCTGTTATTACCAATCCTTTTCCATTTTTTGTTCCATTTCCACCCTGAACATGGCTCTAGGGGATGACATGTAAAATGAGCAATAAAGCTCAGAGAGGCAGCAAGTCATATCACATCAAATAATGTCCATTATGTTAATGTGCATCATAACATCCTACGTTATCTGATACAATGGCTTGTTCCTCCACTCTGACTTTGATCCATGGCTGTTTGAAGTTAAAATAGAGCTTTATGACCACAACTGAATGGGTTACAGTCTAGCACCAGCTGCTAAGATACATATCTATTTAATTTCTATCCTACCTTTATTATTTTTATAACTAGATTAAGGTGGCAAGTGTACCTCCTCCTCCTCTGCCCTTCTATTCTTCCTCACAAATAACCCTATGAAATGAGGTGGACAGAGAGTGGCAGGGCCAAAGTCACCCAGCCAGCTTTCATAGCTAAGGCAGGACTAGAAGTCACTGTCTCCTGGTAATTGGCCTAGAGTCATCCAGGCCTAACGGGAGCCTCCCACTTTCTATCCTGGTGCTGTCACCACTAATGAGCTCATTGTGTGAGCAGGAGAAGCTTACAAAACCATTGTTCTGACCCAGCTCCCCAAAGATGACAAATGCTCTGTAGTTGAAGCAACAATTCCTTTATTAGGAGCACCAGCAAAAGGTTTCTCTCTCACCGCAGGATAACAAGTCTGTTCAGCAGGGAGATGAGTAGTTGTCTGCCACATCTATTCAACTCCACCCCCTGCCTTTTATCCCCAGAGCTAGGGTAGGGCCTTGCTAGCAGCAGTGGCTCTTCCTTCCCAAGGACTGGCCCATAGATTTCCACTGCTCTCCTCTCCTCTGCTTTCTGTGCATCAGGCACTGAACCCAACTGTTCCTCTTCTTTCTCATCAGCCACCTCCAGACCTGGGGGCTGTTGACTCTCCATCTGAGGGCTGACAGAGAGTCCAGGGTCTGCTTCTGCCTCTGCCCCCTCTCTCTTTCTACCACTTCCATTTCCTCTTCCCCCTTGGGAGTTTTCACATTGCCCTGATGCTGATCCTGACTCCCACACCACTTCCTCCTCCTCTGATTCAGCTGCTGGAGGGATTGGCGGCCAACAGGCCACAAAAACCATCTTCATCGCATTACATCAGCCCGGTTGGTCAGGCAGGGAAAGTATGTTGCAGACACCATCAGTTAAAGAATTCCAACTGGCAGGATCTAGTCAGAGAGTCTTCTTTGCTGTGAGACAGTGAGACAGACTCCACTCTCCTGGCCTTCTGAAAAGGAGTTAAGACATAGCCCTGCAGCCCCACATGAGGAGTCCAGGGAAGAACACAGTCGTGGAGCTTGTTAGCCCCTAAAATAGCGGGTGGGGAGGGGATGGTTTCACACGCACAACCTAATCCTCATGGGCAATTGAAGCTTTGCACACTCGCTCACCGCTTGAGTGTTTCCAGCAGACTGGGGGCCTTAAGAGTTCTCCCTTCATTTTTTTTAACCAATTTCAATCTCTTGTCTCTTCTTAAACATTTTTTGTTTCATTTTTAAATATACTCTTCTAGATTTTAACATTTTATCATACCCCACCCAAAGTCTCTCTTCAAGCTATGGGTGATACAGAAGAGATGGATAGCATAGAAATGTCGATAGATAGATAGATAGATAGATAGATAGATAGATAGATAGATAGATAGATAGATAGACAGACAGACAGACAGACAGACAGACAGACAGACAGACAGACAGACAGACAGACAGACAGACAGACAGACAGACACAGACAATAGATAGATGATAGATAGATAGAATTCATCCACTGCACTAACCTGTATGAAGATTTGCTTGATTTGGGCATCACATCTTGAATGAATCTAACCATTTTGGGTTGCATGGCATTGCCACCTATTACCTCCTGGCATCCCCTAAGGAAGAGCGGGCACTGTCAGAAGAGCAGATGGCAGCCTTGAGATGAAAGACCTGCCCCCTTTTTAGGTGCACTACCAAATATTTACGTGCACCTCTATAATTGTCTGGTTTGGCTCTGCAGCCAAACAAGACAGACACAGACTTCAACAGATAATTAGAACTGCAGAAAAAACTATTGCTACCAACCTGCCTTCCATTGAGGTCTCATATGCTGCACGAGTCAAAAAGATGGCTAAGAAAATATCACCCTCACATTCTGGACATAAACTGTTTCAACTCCTTCCCTCAAAATGATGCTATAGATCCCTGCACACCAGAACAACTAGACACAAGGGGAGATTTTTTCCCGAATGCCATCACTCTGCTGAACAACTCATTCCCACAACACTGTCAAACTATTTACTCTTAAGACTGTATTACTTATTGTTCTCATCTTTCCTATTACCCATTTCCTTTTCTACTTATACCATAACTTTATTGCTTGTATCTTTACGATTTATATTGTTTTATTTAGTTTCCTAGTATGATTTATGTTGATTGCTTATTTAGTATCCTATGGCTATCACTAAGTGTTGTATCCTATGACTCACGATGAATATATTTTTATGATGACTGTGATAATGACTGATCACTTATAGGTTTTATGTACCCCGAGAGCTTACTCTCCGAAGACAAATCCCTTGTGTGTCACACTTGGCTGATAAAAAATTCTATATTCTATATTCTATTTTAACTCAATGTTATGTTCTTTTAAACAATGTAAATGTGTCTGCAAGTGATGGAAAGGAGAGTAAAATACATGAGAACAAATTACAGCTCAGGGAGAAAAACCTGATCAAACAGTAAAGTTGATCAGAGCTTACCAGCTAGAGAAAAAGGAAGGGGGCGGGAAATGAGCTACTGAAAGTTCCTCTTTGGGGGGGGTGTTTGTGCAAAGTGAAACACACTTTGTTTCAATATTTAACTTTTCTGTATCTGTGTTCTGTATGTAAATAGTTGGCTCCAAATAATACATTCTGATTGGTTGTTTAAAACTAAAAGGGATTGGTTCAAAAGAACCAATCCCTGAAGCCGCAGAAAGGCGGCAAACTCAACAAAATGTCATTGGCTACAAGCCGGAAGAGAAAAAGGTATAAAAGACGCGCGGCTTGAGCCAACGTTCCGTTTTCAACTACTGTTAAGAAATAAAGACTTTGTGTTGGAACCTGGTCTACCTCGCCTTTTTCCGGACAAAACACTGGCGACGAGGTGGGATCGTCCTAAACGCGAGACCAAGCACGCGGCGAGAGAAAGTTCCAGACGGCAAACAGAATGGCTGGGAACAACGCACCGCCCCGCACCTTTTAATCCAAGGAAGAGGATTGGGATTCCTACGCAGACCGTTTCCAGATGTACCTGGAAAGCAATGAGATGGAGGAAATCTCAGAACAATGCAAAAGAGCCATTTTCTTAACGCACTGCGGACCGACCGTTTTCAAAATGGCTAAAGCCCTGGCGAAGCCCCGAGACGTTAAACAACTAACATGGTCCGAACTTCAGAAACTGCTGAAAGCCCACTACGCACCGATGGTGTCCAACCTCATAAAATGGCACGAATTCTACCGGAGAGACCAGAGAGAAGGTGAGACCGTAGCTGATTTCGTGGCCGCTCTCCGACAAATAGGGGGAGAGTGCGAATTCCTAAACCTTGATGAGGCTATGAGAGACCGAGTGGTGTTGGGACTAAGAGATTCAACAACACAAAGCAAGCTACTGAACAAGCCTAAAATAACCTTAGCCGAGGCCATCATGGAAGCCACAGCCGCTGAAGCCGCGAAAAAATCGGCCGTTACAATGAAGCAGATGAACACAAGCAGAGATGAAACAAACCTGGCCACAAGAAGAGAACAGTCTCCGTTACCACCCACCACGAAGACTATGGCGAAACGTCCGAATCAGACGAAGAAGACGACGAGGTCCACCGTATGTACGCCAGCAGGAAAGAGCGCGGAAAGAGATTTTGGCGGAAATGCGCTGGCTGCGGAGGAAGTCACCCAAGAGCTGAATGCAGGTTTCTCGATGCCATCTGCAGAAATTGCAAGAAACGAGGGCATATCGAGAAAGTCTGCAGGAACAAAAAAAACTACAGCCCAACGAGACGCAACAATTCCCCACACGAGCCGAGCCCAGGCGAACTGAGAGAAAGTAGCAGCGGAACAAGCAAACCACAAACAGAGAGAATACACATCAAACCGTTACAATAGGAAGCGCTAAGACGGAAAGCGGAAAGAAAGTTAAAATAACCGTAAGAATTGAAGGGAAGCCCTGCAAAATGGAAGTAGACTCGGGATCCTTCCTATCCATGGTCTTGTGGGACACCATAAAGCAACTAATCCCTGACATCAACCAACAGAACTCAAAAAGCAGCGGCTAACACTCAAGGACTACCAGGGAAACCGAATCCCGGTAGTTGGCATGGGTCAATTCAAAGTCACGTACAAACATCATGTTGAGGTACTTCCGCTGACCATAGTCGATCGAGATAGACCGAGCCTCCTCGGCATCGAATGGTTCGCACCATTGGGCATCGGGATGACCGGGATAGACCGAGTGAGCACAACCGACTGGGAGAAGATCTAATCCAGGAATTCCAGGACGTGTTCGACGGCTCACTTGGCGAGTATCGGGGAAACCCTATTTCTTTCAGTCTAGACCCCCAGGTAACCCCAAGAAGACTAAAAGCCAGGCGAGTCCCATTTGCTTTAAAGCAAAGATTGAGGAACAGCTAAATAAACTAGTAGCTCGGGGGTATTAGAACCTGTGGACCATGCCAAATGGGAAATGCCGATAGTCACACCTATTAAGCCTGATGGGTCAATTCGAATCTGTGGTGACTACAAGGCTACCCTGAACCACACACTACAACAGAGCGCATACCCGGTGCCAGTAGTCCAGCACTTGCTACATTCCCTGGGGGGTGGAAAAAATTTTGCCAAACTCGACCTGGCACAAGCTTATCACAACTTCCAGTAGACCCGAAACAGCAGAGGCACAGACCATAGTTACACACAAAGGGGCATTCAGATGTAAGAGACTCCAATTTGGAGTCAGTGTGGCACCAGGCATTTTTCAGAGCCTAATGGAACGCCTTTTAAATGGCATACAAGGAGTCGTACCGTATTTCGATGACGTCCTAATTTCAGCAAAAAACGAAAACCAACTAAAACAAAGACTTAAAAAAGTACTAACTAAATTCAGGGAAGCTGGATTAAAAGTCAAAAAAGAAAAGTGCTGCCTGGTTAAAAGAGCGTTGAATTTCTGGGTTATTTGATAGACGGAGAGGGCATACACCCCACCGAAAAGAAAACTAAAGCCATAAAAGACGCACCAGAACCAAAGAACAAAAGCGAGTTACAAGCATTCCTGGGTCTGATAAATTTTTATAATGTTTTCTTACCAAATAAGGCTACAATAGCAGAACCGCTACACCGGTTACTGGACAAGAAAGCAATTTGGACTTGGGGGTACAAAGAAAGAAAAGCCTTTCAACAAATAAAAAACTTGCTCACTTCGAACACCGTTCTCATTCAATTAGCAACACGCTACCATGAGAGTGACCTGTGACGCTTCACCGTTTGGAGTTGGAGCCATCCTGAGCCACCAACTCCCGGAGGGAGAGAGCCGCCCATCGCGTACTATTCAAAAACTCTGTCAAAAGCCGAGCGGAACTACAGCCAACTGGACAGAGAAAGCCTTAGCAATTGTCGCGTGGGTAAAGCGCTTTCACAAATACCTATATGGGCGGCTTTTTCAAATTGTCACAGACCACAAACCACTAGTTGGAATTTTGGCGGGAAACAAGCCCTCACCAAATATCCTGTCTCCAAGAATGACTAGGTGGTCGGAGTTCCTAGCAGCCTATTCCTACCACTCTTAACACACCGCCAGGGAAACAAATTTCCCATGCGGACGCTTTGAGCAGAGCACCATTGCCAGCAACGGAAGAAGACCCTGCACCAACGATGACTGCCCTACAGATAGAGACCTGCTCCGATCTACCCATCTCCACGAATGATGTCGCCAGAGCCACTGCAAAAGACCCACTGACTGCCCGCGTACTTAACTGGGTAGGTAGAGGCTGGCCGGAAGATCAAAAAAACCAGACTTTTAAACCCTTCTGGACCAGACAAACCGAACTCTCGATAGAAAAGGGGTGTTTACTGTGGGTGAGGGGTGGGTAATTATCCCCAACAAATTGCAACCCAGGGTACTCGGTATGCTGCATGAAGGACACCCGGGAATTGTTAAAATGAAAAAGCCTTGCTAGGAGTTATGTCTGGTGGCCGGGCATTGATAAGGACATTGAATATTGGGTAAACTCGTGCAACAAATGCCAGAGAGTCAGACCATCTCCTCCAAAAGCACCTATAAGGGACTGGGAAATTCCAAGAGGCCCCTGGTCGCGAATCCATATCGATTTCGCGGGTCCTACCAAGGGACACACATTTCTGATTGTCGTGGACGCATACTCCAATTGGCTAGAGGTAAAAATCATGCCATCAACGACAACAGAAGCTGTAATAAGGGAATTTGCAAACTTTTTGTAACCCATGGCCTACCGGACGTCCTAGTGTCCGATAATGGACCACAACTAACCAGCCTTCAATTCGAACAATACCTAGCCTCCTTAGGTATAAGACATGCCCTCAGAGCGCCGGCCCATCCGGCTGCAAACGGTAGGGCTGAAAGAATGGTCAGATTTACCAAGGAGGGTTTGGAAAAGATGGACACTGGGATGTCCAAAGCAAAATAACCAGCTACTCACCCTCCAACATATAACACCAAGTACCACAACCAAACAAACCCCATCAGAACTACTGATGGGGAGGAAACTGATCGCACCTAGACCGGCTACACCCAAATTTCACACCTGAAACCCCCCCGACTCCTCTACACAATTCAGGAGTTTCAAAATTGGCGATTTAGTTTATGCAAAAAATTTCACTGGGGACCCATTAGGTTACCGGGACAAGTTACAGACATAACAGGCCCCAAGTCTTACCGATTAACGGTAGACGATGCAGGAGTGGAAGCGGCACATTGACCAGCTCCGGTCCCGAAATTTAGAACAAAATGAAAAAAACACAACCAAGCAATTACAAAAACGACGAAATTCAAATCAAAGAGGGGGGGGAAACGTGAAAAATAAATAAAGAAACCGTTTAAAACCAATGCCGAAAACAATTCAGCCAAAAAGAGCAAAATGGAGACTCACTGTTTGGAGAAAGTTGCAGGAAGAATCCATCGGAGGGGGCCTGCCAAGCCAGCTCAACCTGCCCGGAGGAAACGGGAGGGAGCGGTGAAGCCGCCGGCCCGAGCAACTCAGGCGGCAGCAAAATGGCGGCCTCACCCTTCCAGACGGTTCCAGGAGAAGAAGGACAGAAGAGACGACAACATCATCCGAACCGGTCGAAGACACAAACAAGAATGAACCGCGCAGGTCCAGTCGAGTCAGGAGAAGCCCCGCCTACTTGTGAGACTACGTCACTACGTAGGACTGAACTAAGAGGGGAGGGGTGTTCTGTATGTAAATAGTTGGCTCCAAATAATACATTCTGATTGGTTGTTAAAACTAAAAAGGGATTGGTTCAAAAGGAACCAATCCCTGAAGCCGCGGAAAGGCGGCAAACTCAAAACAATGTCATTGGCTACAAGCCGCAGAGGAAAAAAGGTATAAAAGACTGGCGCGGCTTGAGCAATGTTCCGTTTTTCAACTACTGCTATGAAATAAAGACTTTGTTGTTGGAACCCGTCTACCTCGCGTTTTTCCGGACAAACAATCTGTACCTTGGTTTTTCAAATTTAACAACTTTCAGTTTTGTGAATTCCCAGCACTGATTATACTCCATCCATTACTACCATATTATTGTGAAAAACTGAAGTGACTTTTGTTTACAATAAAGTGATAATATTCTCCCTCTCTCCCTCTCTCTCCTCCCCCTCCTCTCTCTCTCTCTCTCTCTATATATATATATACATATATATACATTTGTTTTTTTAAGTTTTCGCGGGTACTTACATGTGTGCTGTTCAGCTTCCTTCGGTATTATCCCACGTCATTGTAGTGCTTTTAAAGTTAGTATCAGTAAGATACTACACAGGCATCACATCAAGACTGCCTTCAAAACAGACAAAAAAATAGCAGCCATCCTTAGAAAGCCCAAAGACAAAAATTGACCTGGGAAAACCAAGGCATATAACGAAGTTCCCTGTGCATCATGCCCGGCCACATACATTGGGCAGACCAATAGAAGAATAAGTACCCGCCTGGATGGACACAAAAATGCAGTAAAAAGCTGGAACACACCTTCCTTACTAGTCCAACACATGAAACCACAGGTCACAGCATCAACTTCAGTGGCACTAAAACCCTAGCCACTATAAAACCCCAGCCACAGAATCATCAGAGAAGCCATAGAGATTGAAAAAAGACCTGAAAGCATGAAGAGAAGAGATGATTCCACCAGACTGTCAATCATTTGGAAGCCTGCACTCTCAATAGAAAGATCTCCACACCACAAGCCAGGCAAACACCTGGCACAGACTCCCCCTGATATCTCCAGCTCAAACACACCCCCAACCAGGCACCCAGATGAAACCTGGCTTCCTAATAGATAACAGCCGTCCTTTCACACGAAGCCAACCTGCACTGAAAGCCTCCAGTGCAAGAGCAGAGTGTTGCCAGCCAATCAAAGCCACAAAACAGACAGAAGAAACCAGAAACACCAATCAAACAAACTCCAAGTCCAATAAACACAGACCAAGACCCCAACCAATCAGGATGTAGAAAAAACCATCCTGGGACAACAATAGGCTAGCCTCAAATTTAAAACTAACGGCTGTGATAGCTGACCCACATACGAACTCAATACAGAAACCTGATGATGGCAGATGAGATTCTGCTGAAACGTTGCTACAACTTTGAAAGCACTACAATGACGTGGGATAATACCCGAAGGAAGCTGAACTGCATTCATGTATACACACAAGTATATATATTTTGAGCAGTGTATGTACATAACAGAAGCCTGATGATGGCAGATGAGATTCTGCCAAAACGTCGCTACAACTTTAAAAGCACAATTATAATGACCTGGGAAAATACCCGGAAATCCATCCACTTGGAACCTTGGAATCATGCTGATAAAAATCACAGTGATTGATTCCTTCCTTCCTTCCTTCCTTTCCTTCCTGTCCAACCTGCTGAAAAAAATCATGATAATCTTTCCTTTCTTCCTTTTCTTTCCTGTTCTTTCTCTTTCATTCCTTCCTTCCTTCCAATCCAATCTGCTGAAAAATATCACGACAATCTTTCCTTCCTTCCTTCCTTCCTTCCTTCCTTCCTTCCTTCCTTCCTTCCATCCATCCATCCTTCCTTCCTTCCCTCTTCTGGAATTCATGTCCCACTTCAAATCTTCTAGGCATGAATACCCTTGACTTCTGCCTGACCAGTTCTGTTAAAACCAAGCCAAAGAGGACTGATGGTTGCATAGCAACTTAGCAAATTGGATCACATGCTCAAGCCACAAAAGAGACTTATGCAAAGATGAGCAGAAAGTGCTGTGTTCAGAAGCATGAATAGTCAAAATCCCCAAACCCACACAGCCTTCTTTTCTTCTTCTTTTTTTTTTTCCAGCCGTCTTCCCAGGCAGGCGTTTAGATGCGCAGAACTCTGGCACAAGTCAATGGTGGCGAGCAGAGATTCAAGTAAAGAGGCTGCATGTGGTAAGAGGCAACTAACTTTCCAAGCTCTATAAATAGTTCTGCAGCATAATGTGTGATCTCTTCCTATCTGATGTTCGCAAGGAAAATATGTTTTTAAATGTAGATCTTGGGCAGTCACAAGATCTGCAAAAGGCTGCCTGCCTGGCTTTAGATTTTAAAAACACGGAATATGACGGTTACTAGGGAGGAAGCAGGAAGTGATTTCTGAAAAAGGAGGAAAAAAAAGCAATTCAAAAGAGAATCCGAAAGAACCAAACTTAAGTGAGGAAGCTGTGTCTTCTCTGAAAGGGAAGGAGGGAGGGAGGCTCTTTAGCAGTAGAAACAAAGGGTGGGGGGGGGATTCTTGCAAGTTCTGACCTTGCAGTTTCGCAAACATAAAAGGTTTTAGTTCATTTAGTAAACCATGGTTTAATAACCAGTTCACTGATGGGTGAATCCAGGCTGATATTCTTGCGTCCTGAATGGAATCCCTGTTCGTTGCCATTAGCTAAAACTGAAGCCAGCCAAGAAACTGATCTTGAAAGAAAATTAGGATATAAACTAATGCAAACCATGTAAGAACCGGAAATTGGCAGAGAAATAACACCATCCAAAATAGTTCTTACAACAAATAGTGCTTACAACTTACGACAACTTCCCCATGTAGCTTATGTCTCCAGATAGGCAGCACTGTTGCAAAAAGTAATGAACAATGCAACACAAATGGTAAGTTTTCAGGGTGTTGATAATACCAACCTCCATCTCATTTAAGATAATTTCTTCTGTTCCTGGGACAGACTGGCAAAATCCAGTCTGGATTTTAGTTGTCAATAGTTGTCACTCAGAGCTCACATTCTGGACATATTTTGGGGGTGCAGAAAATAGCCTCATTTTTGTCTCTAAAGCAGAGGTGGTATTCAGCAGCTTCTGACTAGTTCTGGAGAACCGGTAGTGGAAATTTTGAGTAGTTCAGAGAACTGGCAAATGCCACCTCTGACTGGCCCTAGATGCCATCTATTCTCTGTCTCCCGAGTCCCAGCTGATCGGCTGGGTCTTCTTTTGTTGTCCTGCACATAAGAACAGAGCTGGAAAGCAGGTTAGTGGGGTGGGGAGGGAATGGGATTTTGCAGTAACCTTCCCCTGCCACCTTTATCAAACCATGCCCACCAAGCCATGCCACACCTACCAAGCCACACCCACAGAACTGGTAGTAAAAAATTTTGAATACCACCACTGCTCTAAAGGAAAAGATTCCAAGAAATGGGATATATTTTGCATGCATATTTGTTTGCCCCAGAAGTTATCATCCTCCAGCAGGATAGATACGATTTTTGCAGGACTTTCTTCTTCTTAATTTTGCTGAGTCTTCTTGGCATATTGCCCTGTTTGGGATGTGCTGTCAGGAAGATGGGTCTCCTGCGGGGAAAAAAAAAAAGAGACAGAGCTTCAAAGGCCAAAGTTTGTCTCGGGATGACTAGCAACTCAGTCATCGATTTTGATAAATAAATAATGCCTGGCTACAAAGCTGTATTGACTGAGTTAATATAAATAAAACCGAATGTACCTCAATGTCTTCCAAAAAATTATCCTATATACAAAAATAAAATAAAAATAAAAATCCATGGGCATTCAGTTCAAGTCACAATGATGTTACACACATTATAATCAGAGTGACATAAATCTCACTGTACAGAATGCAAATGGAGACTTTTAATGTGAGGAAAAGTGACTTGTATTGGTGGGAAAATTCAAACTTAAATAAAACATTAGTTCTTCTGTTTTACGAAATCTCACATGGCTTCCCCATTTCCCTGCCAACTTTTTAATTTCTTATCAACTTTTCTTACTTAGCTATCTGTCAAATTGCTATTTAAAAGTGGGTAACATATTGCCAAAGACCACTACTAATAAGTAGGTTCAGAACACAAACTGCCCAAGATGCTTCTGTGTAGATTTACAACATAGTAAATAAGTAAGCAAGTGCATGAATATTTCTTTTAAACAGCATAGTCATCCCATTTTCAGATATCCCCACAATGTAAAAGTACCTATAGATTTTAGTTTTTTCCAGCAAATACTTCCTGGAAATTCTGCGTTAAGAAATACTATGTGTTGGGAAATTTTGGGCTAATTTTCCAAGCATTTTATGGAGATAGGAAAGCTTCTAAAAAGGAACTTGAACTAGCTTTCACCAGGCTTAGTCTTACACCCCAATATCAGGACCTCACAGGCTCTTTCACTCTTTAGTCAAAAGCAATGTTTACACAACTCCCATTCTATTAAAAAAAACAGTTTACAAGTCACAACAGCTCAGTGAAAATTAAACAAGCCTATTATGTATGAGTTTGTTGTCTAACCTTGATCATCTCATTAAGCCATGCACTGACATTGCATGTTACAGATTTTGTCCTTACAACTGCTTGGTTGTAACTTACAACCACTTGGACTGCCATTTGTCAGAAATGGTGTTGGGCAGGGGTCTCCAACCTTGGCCACTTTAAGACTTGTGGCCTTCAACTCTTGGAGACTTGTGGACTTCAAAGCTTTGCTGGCTGAGGATTTCTGGGAATTGAAATCCACAAGTCTTAAAGTGGCCAAGGTTGGAGACCCTTTGGTGTAGGATCTCCTGCTTGGGTGGGGTGGGGTGGGGGGGTTGGACTAGATGACCTACAAAGCCCCTACCAACTTTTGTTAATCGGTAAATACAGTCACTTTTTGTGACCTTCCCAGAAGCAAAGTCAGTAAGGAAGCCAGATGAACTTCACAACCGAGTTCCTAATTTAAAACAACTGCAGCCTTTCATTTACACCTGTGGCCCAAAATTTCTGTAAGCTAAAGAAAGGCGAAGTGAATTTTTGCCCTATTTTACGACCTTCCTTGCCCACAGTTGTTAAGACGAGGACTACCTGTAAAAAGAAAAAAGAAAGCCTGGCTCTGTAGTCCCGGCGCACTCAAGATGTGAAAAAATCTCAGGGGCTTTAAGGGGAACCTCGTGAAAGAAACGCGCAGCGGCGGCCGAGCTCCAGCGGCAGAGCAGCGCCTCTTCAACAAGTTGCCAAAGTGGCAACTTCGGCTCTGGTTGGCGAGCCGGGCCAAAAGCGAGGATGCTTCGGGCTGCGGAGTCGGGGCGACCCACGGTGGGGTCCAGACCCAACCCCGCGGCACCCAGGCAAGCGATGGCCAAGGCTTCGCGCGGGCGTTGCCTGCCTCCACTCTACATCCGGGGCTGGCTTTGGCGAATGGGAAGCGTTAAGGAACCCGGAAAAGAAAGGAAGGAAGGAAGGAAGGAAGGAAGGAAAAAGAAAGAAAGAAAAAAAGAAAAAAAGAAAAAAAGAAAAAAAGAAAAAAAGAAAAAGAAAGAGAAAAAGAAAGAAAGAAAGAAAGAAAAGAAAGAAGAAAGAAAAGAAAGAAAGAAAGAAAGAAAAGAAAGAAAGAAAGAAAGAAAGAAAGAAAAAAAGAAAGAAAGAAAGAAAGAAAGAAAGAAAGAAAGAAAGAAAGAAAGAAAGAAAGAAAGAAAGAAAGCCACGGCGGAGAAGGCAGCGCGATCCTGGGAGCCGAACGGTAGCCGTGGCTTTTTTGCATCCAAGGCTGGACGGCGCTCCGACCTCTCCCCGGCCATGTGCGGGGTTTGTGGCCGGCCTGGAGGCTCCAGCCAAACCCCGCCGGGCGGTGAGTCTGGCCGCCCGGCTCTGGAAGAGACGCTCCGGTGGGGCCGGAGAGCCTCCGTGATGTGTGTGCGTGTGTGTATTTGTGTATGTGTAATTTATGTGTGTGTATTTATGTGTTTGTGTATTTGTGTGCGTGCGTTTGTGTGTGAGTACGTGTGTGTGAGTATGTGTGTATGTGTGTGTGCGCTCGAGCTCGCGCAGCAGCCAGGCCGGGCGAGGAAAGCCCTTGGGACCCCGTGGGAACGTCACTTTGGAGAGGAGGGACCGAGTAGATGCCCTTTTCGGGGAGGAGGAGGAGGAGGAGGAGGAGGGATGGGGCGGCGTGCGTGCTGCGCGCACCCAAACACACCCATCCGCGTAGAGGGCTGGAACTTCGGGCGCGCCCCGCCGCTGGAGGACGGGAAGGTGGCGCAATGGGTCGGAGTCGGAAGCCGAGGAGGGCCCGGAGTGGAAGATGAGCAGCCTGCCTTCTTCCCTCCCGGGGCTCCGGAGCAGCGGCGGGTGCGAACGGAGCCGAGGGTCCTGCTGCTGCGCTCGGGGCGCAAGGGTGCGGCTCCCGCCGGCGCTTTAAGACGAGCCAAAGAAGTCGCCACAGGTTCGCTTCGCCTTGACTCCGTCGGGGAGAGCTCTCGCGGTTGGCAGCCGAGGAAGTAGTGGGCGTAGGATTGGGGCAAGGGCTTGGCAAAGTTCCTCTTTGAGCCTTTTCTCCCCCTTCTTCTTCTCTTTTTCTATCAAATGAATCTTTCTCGAGGGGCCCTTGAAACTGCACCCAGGGCAGAGGGACCTCTTGCAACCGAACGAATCTGCAGTGGGGATCACTTGATCCGGCCTTCCTTTCTCTTTGGACTCCGCTTGCCCAACCGATCCCGGGTTACTTTTTGCGCTGGAATCTTGCAACGAAGTTGGAATCGTACAGGGGCGGGGGTGGGGGTGGGGGTGGGGGGTTGGGTCGAATACAGTACTGCAGTCTTAACTCACTGCTCACTCCAGGAGTTCGATCCTGACCGGCTCAAGGTTGACTCAGCCTTCCATCCTTTTAGGTCGGTAAAATGAGAGGATCCAGATTGTTGGGAGACAATAGGCTGATTCTGTCAACTTCTTAAAGAGGGCTGTAAAAGCACCGTGAAGTGGTATATAAATGCTATTGCTCATGTCCATACTTCCTTCATGCCTGCATGCCTGCACAGTGGTTAGAGTGCAATATTTCAGGCTGACTCTGCCCAAAGCCAGGAGTTCAATTCTCACTGGCTCCAGGTTGACTCAGCCTTCATTCCGAGATGGGTAAAATGAGGCCCCAGATTGTTAGAGGACAATTATGATGACTCTGTGAACAGCTTAGAGGGGGCTGTAAAAGCATTGTGAAGCGGTTTATAATTGTTATTGTTCTTCCTTCCTTCCTTCCTTCCTTCCTTCCTTCCTTCCTTCCTTCCTTCCTTCCTTCCTTCCTTCCTTCCATGGTGCACAGTGCACTATTTCAGGTTGATTCGGCCACAGCCAGGAGTTCAGTTCTCACTTGCTCAAGGTTGACTCAGCCCTCCTTCCGAAGTGGGTAAGATGAGGACCCAGATTGTTGGGGGCAAGAGGCTGACTCTGTAAAACAGCTTAGAGAGGGGCTGTAAAGCAGTATATAAGTCTTAAGTGCTGCTGCTATCAATAGGTCCTTTCCCTGCATTCTGAAGCCAGGGCCTTCTGATCCTTTTAGGAACAGGGAATTCCCAGTCCAAAGTTTTATCTGGAGCTTGAATTGTCTGCAGTTGCTTGGTATCTCTTTCCCTGTCTAGGAGCATCTTGGTCAGCAGGCCAAAGAGTGAACTTTTTGTTCTGTTATCAGGTGCAGAAGTTGGTTTAGCTGCAAAAGTGCTGGATTGTGAGCCAGAGGAGGCAGTCCTCCTATTTTCCAAGATAGTTGTGTTTGTTTGCTTTTTTTAAAGTGAAACTCCGTATCTTTGAGTAGGCAAAATATACTCTTATTTCAGGGGGCCCCAAACTTGGCAACTTTAAGACTATGCTGGCTGAGAAATTCTGGGAGTTGAAGTCCATGAGTCTTAAAGTTGCCAAGTTTGGAGACCTCTGCTCTATTTGATGTCAGAAAACAGATATATTAAGTGTATAAAAATGTTACCTTCAGGTTGGTTCAAGTATAGTTTAATGGGGGCCACCGGCATTCAAGCTGTTTGGCAGTGTGATTTTTTTTTTTTACAGAAGCATTTCCCCTTGCAAATATTTATATGGTAAAAATTAAATGTCAACATTTTATTAGATTATATGGTAAAATAGAAAATACAAAAAGCCAAAAAGGGGGTGGGAAGGGGAAAGAGAAGAATCAAAAGGTCGATCCGCATATGAATGCTTGAGTCAAATGTCTAAAAAAGTTTGGTCTAAAAAGTTTAAATGCAATAAGTTTTTGTTCTTCTTCTGTTTCATCAGAGACTTTCCTTGGACACGTGAGGTTTTTTTTTAAAGTGCTTTGCCATTGCCTCCTTCTTAGGGCTGAGTGAAAGTGACTGGCTCGAAGTCACCCGGCTGGCTTTGTGCCTAAGAATAGAATTTGTGGTCTCCCAGTTTGTAGCTGTTGTTGCTTTAACTGCTACACCAAACTGGGTCTCAAACGGAAACTTGGTTTGTTCATTTTTTAACCTTTGGTTAAAGACAGGGTTTCTTGACAAGGTTGATGCTGTTGAGGAGTCTTTTAACATGGTTTGAGATTCCCATTAAACCCCTCTCCATATTCTCCCTGCTCTCTGACTCAGCCCCTTTCACATTCAGGGGTGTCAAACTGGATTTCTTTGAGGGCCAGATCAGCATTGTAGTTCTCCAACATGGACCAATGGGGGGGGGAAATAGGGAGCACGGGGGGAAGACAAGACAGATGCTTCCTGCGGCACTCTGCTGGCCAAAATGGGGCATGCCCCCCCCAACATATCATTTTCGGCCNATAGGGAGCACGGGGGGAAGACAAGACAGATGCTTCCTGCGGCACTCTGCTGGCCAAAATGGGGCATGCCCCCCCCAACATATCATTTTCGGCCTCCATGGCCGCCTTCAGCACTCTTCCTGTTGTGGTCTACAGCAGCTGCGGAGGCTGCTGCCACCTATGCAGCATAGGTGGCAGCAGAATCGGACAGTGGGGAAGAACAGGGACCAGTCCAGGAGTCTGGGGAGGACTCGGACGAAGGTCCTGTGTCTGACAGGACACAGTTATGAGTTATGTCTGGACTCCGGAGCCCCCAGAATCTGACAGCAGCGAGGAAGAGGAACAGGGGGAGCCTGTTCCCAGTGCATGTGTGCACAGAGCTGCCAGAAGGCTAGAGTAGCTAAGACAAATGGGGAGACTCGGGAGTAAGGCTGGGAGATGATTGCTCCTTCCATAAGATATAAAGGAAGTGCAAAGGGACAGGAAACTTTGCAGGAAGCAACGTCGTTCGCTCTGTTCGGATTAAACTTTGAAGCTCTGTGTGGACTTTGTACTCTGGTTTTTTTATAGTTAATTTGGCACTTTAGTTGTTGGCAGCAATTCAAAGGAGAGAAAGGTGGGTGCTTATCTCGAGGAACTGTTTGAGTTGTTTGGACTAAGTGTGTGCTTAATTATGATCTCAGGAAGACTTGGTCGGAACACTTCCAGCTGAAAATGGGCCACGCGGAGGCCCTGCGTGGCCTGTTTTCAGCCTGCCTGGCCTCCAGCAGCACTATGGGCTTTGCGGGGAGCTTAAATCTGCCTATTTTGTCTAGCAGAGGCACTGCAGGCCGGTCCTTTGATGTTTCTAGACCGGCCCCATGGGCCAGATATAAGGGCCAGATCTGACCCACAGGCCTTGAGTTTGACACCACTGTTCTAGTTATATTGAGAAAAGGAAAAGAAAGACCATTTGGAGAAAGAAAAGAGTTCCTTCACATGCAAAGCTGCAGAGGAGTCACAAAGCTGGGGGTATACAGGTAGTGCTCAACATACGGCTGCCATTGAGCCCAAAATTTATGTTGCTAAGTGAGAAATCAGTTAAGTGAGTTTTGCCCTCCATTTTATTACTTTTCTTGCCGTGTTCATGAAGTGAATCTCTGCAATTGTTAANACAGGTAGTGCTCAACATACGGCTGCCATTGAGCCCAAAATTTATGTTGCTAAGTGAGAAATCAGTTAAGTGAGTTTGGAAGTTAAGGGCTACCTGCAGAGGTGTTTGAATCTGATGGACAGTACAGATGGGTGTTTAACAGATTAACAGAGTTGTAAGGAACTTTCGAGGTCATCTAGTCCAACCTCCACCCAAGCAGGAGACCCTACACCATTCCTGACAGATGGCATACTCTTCTTGAAAGCTTCCAGTGATGAAGCTCCCACAACAGTTGAAGGCAACTTCCATTCCATGGGTTGATTGTTCTCACTGTCAGAAAGTTTCTCCTTATTTCCAGGTTAAATCTCTCCTTGTTCAGTTTCCATCTATTATTCCTTGTTTGGCCTTCAGGGGCTTTAGAAAATAGCTTGTTCCCTTCCTCCTCTCTGTGGCAGCCCCTCAAATATTGGCAGATGCTCTCCTGTCTCCCCTGGTCCTTCTCTTTACTAGACTAGCCAAGCCCAGTTCCTATAACCATGAACCCGAGATGATGCAACTCTTGTAAATACATGCCAGTTGCCTGAATTTTGATCACGTGACTGTGGGGATATGGCAATAGTCATTAAGTGTGAGAACTGGTTCTCATAAATCACTTGATTCGATGCCGTTGGAATTCAGACAGCCGCTAAGCAAACAGCTGCAAGTTAAGGACTTACCTGTACATTGTGCTGAAAGAGAACTGAACCAGCTCAAAGTCACCGAGGCAGCTTGTATGTCTAAGAGTGAATTGGAACCTTGTGTTTCTTTCTTTTTTACATAGGAGAAAATTTCTCCTTATTTCCAGGTTGAATCTCTTATTCAGTTTCTATCCATTATTCCTTGTCTGGCTTTCAGGTGCCTTGGAAAATAGATTGACCTCCTTCCTCTCTGGTGAATCCCCTCATCTGTTGCACTTTGGTGGCCTGTTGAAGCTCACTTTTAGCTCCGGTCGTATCTGCTGTTAACACACGCGCAGCCCTTGCCCTTCCCCCGTCCTGCTCTTTGGGAGTTAAAAATATTTTCCTCCTGGAAATTAAATTATATTCCGCTCTTTCTTGAAGCTACAGGTATTCTGAATTGGCAAATTACAGGTAGTCGTCAACTTACAACTGATTGTTTGTGATTGTTCAAAGTTACAACAGCACTGACTTACGACTATTTTTCATATTTATGACAGTTGCAGCATAAGCGCCGGGGTGGCGCAGTGGTCAGAATGCAGTACTGCAGGCTGTTTCTGTTGACTGCTAGCAGTTCGGCAGTTCAATTCTTATTGGCTCAAGGTTGACTCAGCCTTCTGTCCTTCCGAGGTGAGTAAAATGATGACCCAGATTGTTGGCGGACAATAGGCTGACTCTGTAAACCACTTAGAGAAGGCTAGAAAGCGGTATATAAGTCTAAGTGCTATTGCTATCAATGTCTTATCTCTATGTATCTCTCTGTCACTGTTTCTGTCTGTCTGTTTGTCTATCATATATTAATATCTATATATCGTCTATCTCTATTTATCTATCACAGTGATGGTGAACTTATTTGGCACCGAGGGCCCAAACTGAAATTGTGCGTGTGCCAGAAAACCTGTGCATGCTCCAGAAATCAAACACCAGCTGGCTGGTGCATATGCGCATGCTGGAAACCAGAAGAGCAGCTGGAGATGGCGCACATGCCCATAGAGAGGGCTCTGCGTGCCACCGGTTCACCATCATGGTTCTATCATCTGCCATCTCTTTCTGTTATATCTCAATCTGCCGTCTGTCTGTCTATCTCTTGTCGATCTATCATCTATCTATCAAACTTTATCTATCACAATGCAGTATTGCAGGCTAATTCAGCTCACTGCCAGCAGTTCGATCCTCACTGGCTCAAAGTTGACTCAGCCTTCCATCCTTCCGTGGTGGGTCAAATGAGGACCCAGATTGTTGGGGGCAAGAGGCTGACTCTGTAAAACCGCTTAGAGAGGGACTGTAAAAGCACTGTGAAGCGGTATATAATAAGTCTAAGTGTTATTGCTAATGCTAGCCCCATGGTCACATGGTCAAAATTTAAATGCTTGGCAACTGAGTCATATTTATGATGGTTGCCGTGTCCTGGGATCATGGTATCACTTTTTCTGACCTTCTGGCAAGCAAAATCAATGGGGAAGCCAGATTCACTTAACAACCTAACTTAAGGATTTCAGTGATTCACATAACTCTGCCGAGACTTATATACCGCTTCACAATGTTTTTTACAGCCCTGTCTAAGTTTACAGAGTCAGCCTCTGGCCCCTAACAATCTGGGTCCTCATTTTACCAACCTCGGAAGGATGGAAGGCTGAGTCAACCTTGAACCGGTCAGAATCGAACTGCTGGCAGTGGTTAGAAGGAAGGAAGGAAGGAAGGAAGGAAGGAAGGAAGGAAGGAAGGAAGGAAGGAAGGAAGGAAGGAAGGAAGGAAGGAAGGAAGGAAGGAAGGACAATAGCAATAGCACTTAGACTTATGTACCGCTTCACAGTGCTTTAAATCCCTCTCTAAGCGGTTTACAATGTCAGCCTCTTGCCCCCGACAATCTTTTACCAACCTTGGAAGGATTGAAGGCTGAGTCAGAATTGAACTGCTGGCAATTGGCAGAATTAGCATGCAAGACTGCATTCTGACCACTGCGCCACCAAGGCTCTATAGAGAAAGGTGGTAAAATAGGGTGAAATTTGCTGAACAACGGTCTCACTTAGCAATGGAAATTTGGGGCTCAGTTGTGTCCATAAGTTCCAGGACTGCCTCTTATGTTTTACAATCAGTGGGATGAGGGCAACTTACTCTGGGTTTTGTCCTTGCTTTTTCTGTCTGACAGTTCGTATGCATGCATGCAACCAACCAACCCGATAGCACCAAAATAGAACAGTTGTACCTTGAAACTTGCCAGCCTTTGGCTGTCTGGCACTTCTTTTCATTCTAGGAGAACTGAAAACAGGACATGGAGTCCCATATTACTGTATCTCTGGTGAGATTAGGCAGAAAAAGAAAGTGAGCGGCTGGCTGGCTGGACTAAAGCTGCACACTGTGCACATGCGAGGATTTGAGTTTCACTCACTTTGGGCCAGTTTCAAGTGTTTAATCTGATTGCTTGGCATCCTCCTTTAAAAAAAAAAAAGTATGTTTCTCTTTTGCTCAGCAGATTGAACAAGAAGAGAGCCCTGCCTAATGCAGCTGAGACCTGGTCTATAGGTAACCAAGTAGGGTAAAAAAGGAGGTAGGAACTTTGTTTAGAATAGAGGTGTATAACACTGGCAACTTTAAGATTTAAGATTCAGATTCACAGAGTTGGAAGGGACCTTGTAGGTCATCTAGTCCAACCCCCCTACACCGTTTCTGACAGATGGCAGTTCAGTTTCTTCTTGAAAGCCTCCAGTGATGAAGCTCCCACAACTTCTGAAGGCAACTTCTAATCCATTAGTTGATTGTTCTCACTGTCAGAAAATTCCTCCTTATTTCCAGGTTGAATCTCTTTCCCTGTTCAGTTTCCATCCATTATTGCTTGTCTGGCCTACAGGTGCTTTGGAAAATAGCTTGACCACCTCAAATATTGGAAGACTGCTATCCTGTCTACCCTGGTCCTTCTCTTCCCTAGACTAGCCATGCCCAATTCCTGTAACCATGAACCCGAGATGATGCAACTCTTGTAAATACGTGCCAGTTGCCTGAATTTTGATCCTGTGACTGTGGGGATACGGCAACAGTCATTAAGTGTGAGAACTGGTTGTATAAATCACTTGATTCAGTGCCGTTGGAATTCAGACAGCCGCTAAACAACGGTCGCACATTAAGGACTTAAACTGTGCATTGTACTGAGAGAGAACTGAACCAGCTCAAAGTCACCCAGGCAGCTTGTATGTCTAAGAGTGAATTACAACGTTGCCTTTCTTTCTTTTTTTTATAGTTTTTTATTAGTTTTTTTTAATAAAGACATACTTCCAAGGTCCCTTCCAACTCAAAAACTATGAAACGATGACCTTCTCCCAAGTCAAGCCATGGAGAAGCCAGATTCATTTAACAACTGGGTTACTTATTTATCAACCACAGTGATTCACTTCTCAAGGGCGGCAAGCAAGGTCATAAAACAGGGTCAAAACTCACTTTACAAGAGTGTTGCTTAGCAACAGAAATGTTGGGCTCAGTTGTGGTCATAAGTCGAGGTCTACCTGTATTGTTAAGGGGTCTTATATTCTCTCTCCTTTCTTGTCCTTCCCAATTTCTTTTTTTCTCAGGTAGGGCTTCTTTACAGATAGACATTTGACATGTAAAACTTAGTTGCATCCCCAGGTTAGGAAGAAGAAAAAAAACATCCACTTTTAACATTCTGCTGATTAACTCACCGCTTATCTTGCACCTGTGTTATATGCTTTTGAAGAAGGAAAACCTGGTGCCCATAATATAATCTGTCAATGCTTATCTACAGCCTTGGGAAAACTTATTTTAAGATTTCTCAGCTTTGCTGGGTAAACATGTCTGGGCACAAATAGCTAAGAGAGATAGCTGACTTTTCTTTCTTTAGAGGTTGGTTTTGCATCCCCTGTTCCTCTTCCCACTGTTTCTGTCCCAGGCAAAGGTTCGTCAGTTTCTATGGGTGCATTGCAAGTGTCTTCCTCCTTTCCAATTGATAAGTCACCATGTGGTTGAACATTAGGAGAGGAAGCTGAGCAGACTGAAGACACTTAGAAACTTGGCTGTGTTCCCTGGAATGAAAGAGGATTAGCTTAACGGTTGTGTTTGTCCAAAAGTCTTTTTTTTTCCTTTGGAAGCTGGAGATTTCAATGCTTTGCCAACAGAATGAAACCACCTTTTCCCATTGGACAGAATAACAGACTAGCAGAGTTGGAAGGAGTGGTCAGATTCAAATATTTTGCCACTGGTTCGGTGGGTGTGACTTGGTGGGCGCACTTTGCGTGTGTGCACATGAATTGTGTGCATGTGCACGCCAAACGTGCACTTTGCGCAGGGTCAGAGGCATTCTCACTCGCCTCCTGCAAGCCTGCACGATCCTGGTCACTTCAGCAGCTGGCGTGTGACACTATTGTATGCCATGCAAAGCCGTTGCACTTCAAATTCAGCGGATAAAAGTGAGTATTGGAGCCTTAGCAGGCGAGTGGGCCCAACAGCAGAGAGGCGGAGAGAATGGGTTCTGTCTCTGCTGCTCATCGCTGCTACCGGATCTGCAGAACCAGGTCAAACCAATAGAATACCACCACGGATTGGAAGGGGCCTTGGAGGCCTTCTAGTCCAACTCTGCTCAAGCAGAAAATCCTACACCCAGTGATGGGGTTCAAATAATTTAACAATCGGTTCTCTGCTCTAATGATGTCTTCCAACAACCAGTTTGCCAAACTGCTCAGAAAATCAACAACTAGTTCCCCCGAACTGATGTGAACTGGATGAATCCCACCACTGCCTACACCACTTCAGACAAATGGTTGTCCAATTTCTTCTTAAAAGCCTCTAGGTTGGTGCACCTACAACTTCTGAAATCAAGCCGTTCCACTGGTTAATTGTTCTCACTGTTAGGAGATTAGTTAGTTCTAGGTTGCTTCTCCCCTTGATTAGTTTCCATCTGTTGCTTCTTTTCCTGCTTTCTAGTGCTTTGGAGAATAAGTTGACCCCCTCTTCTTTGTGGCAGCCCCTCAGATATTGGAACACTGCTGTCATGTCACCCCTAGTTCTTCTTTTCATGAAACCAGACAGACCTACTTCCTTCAGCCGTTCTTCATACGTTTTAGCCTCTAGTCCCTTAATCATTTTTGTTGCTCTTCTCTGCACTCTTTCCAGAGTCTCAACATCACTCTGCTAAACAAATAATTCCCTCAACACTGTCCAACTTTTTTCAAAGTCTGCATTACTATTAATCTTCCCATCACTCCTTATCATCCATCTCCCCCACTTGTGACTGCAGGACTGTAACTTTATGGCTTGTATCCTTACAATTTATATTGACTGTTTCCTAGTATGATTTGATTGCTTTTTGTACCCTATGACTATTATTAAGTGTTGTACCTTATGATTCTTGACTCTTGACAAATGTATCTTTTCTTTTATGTACACTGAGAGTATTTGCACCAAGACAAATTCCTTGTGTGTCCAATCATACTTGGCCAATAAAGAATTCTATTCTATTCTATTCTATTTATCTCATGGCAACCAAAACTTGCAATATTCCAAGTGTGGTCTTATCAAGATGTGCAGATATAAATCAGAACTCTGGCCTATTTTATTGTATTTATTTATTTTTATTTATTTTATTTGTTTGATATGCATGTATGAGAAAACAAGTATAAATATGAACATAACATATAAACATATAAGTATAAACAGGTATAAGTATATACATAATACCTGAGTACGAATAAATGGGAACAGTAGGACAGGGACAGTAGGCACGCCAGTCGTGAGGTCCACAGTAGATAGTTTAAGGTTAAAATTTTGGGGTTTGAGGATGTGACAACAGAGTCAGGTAGTGCATTTGAGTCCTTGACTCCTCTGTTGCTGAAGTTGTATTTTCTGCAATCTAGTTTGGAGCAGTTTACTTTGAGTTTGTATCAATTGTTTGCCCGTGTGTTTTGAAGTGAAGTAGTCATTGACAGGTAGGATGTTGTAGCAGACAATTTTTTGATCTAAGCTTAGGTCAGACCATAGGCGGCATAGTTCTAAGTTGCCTAGGTCCAAAATTTCAAGCCTGGTGACATAAGGTAATAATGTATTACAAGCTGAGAAGTGTAGTACTCTTCTCAGGAAATACCTCTCGACTCGCTCAATTGTATTAATGTCTGTTATACAGTGTAGATTCCAGGCAGATGAGTTGTATTCAAGAATTGATCTGGCAAAGGTTTTGTATGCCCTGGTTTGCAGTTCAAAGTTAGTGGAGAAGAAGCTTCACAAAAGTAGCTTAACAACTCTCAGTACCTTTTGGGCAATGTTGTTATAGTAAGCTCTGGGGATTAGATCATTTGAGATGAGTACTCCTTGGTCCTTGACAGAGTGAGGGTCGTCTACGACAGGGGTTGCCAACCTTTTGGACTTCAGGGACCACCAAACTCATAATTTTAGATCCCAGGGACCACTAACTGGTTCTGTCGGCATGGCCTAATTTGTGGGTGTGGCTTGGTGGTCAGGTGACTGGCTGGGCATTGCTTGTATGTAAATATTATAAATATTTATATAAATATTGATTTTTTTTATAAAAAAAGAGCAACTTTTACCCCAAATCAGGCAAAGCAAGCAGACAGATTGAGTTGCTCACAGAATCACAGATTCACTCAGAAATCTATCTGCCATTGGCCAGCTCAGTCTGTCACATAAAATTTGCTTGCAAGCAAACTCACAAAATTAACTCACAATACACCATGTATGTAAATATTGAATTTTTATTAAAAAAACAACTTTTATCCAAAATCAGGCAAAGCAGGCAGATTGAGTTGCTTACGGAATCATTCAGTGATCTGTCTATCTGCCATCGGCTAGCTCAATCTCTCAAATTTGCTTGCCGTGAGTCTGCACTGAATGTGCTTGCAAGCAAACCTTCAGTCCTAAGGGAGGTTCGGCTGTGCTTAGCTAGAAAGCAAGAAATCCAACCATTTCCTGCTTCCTAGCTAATCTAAATCTCCCGGCACAGCAGAACAGATGATGGTCGGAAAAAGGAAAAATAGCAACTTAGCAGACAAGTTTGTCTGAAGTGAGTGGGCGGGGAGGGTTCCCACAGGCCATGTGGGCTCAGCAGCCTTGTGTTTCTGCGCAGCCTGGATGAATTGCTTTGGGGGGGGTGCTCTAGGGGTGAGATTTCTCTGCGGCCCACCAAGATTTTCTCATGGCCCACCAGTGGGCTGTGGCCTACCAGTTGGCAACTGCTGGTCTACGAGGTCGTATCCTCCCATTTTGTATTTAGTGTTCTGTTTTTTGTTGCCAATGTGTAATACTCCTTGGTGATCTGCAAGTGGGAAGTTGTGGGTTGATCTTCACAGCGATTTTCTTTCATTGGTCTTCTCCACCTTTTTTCTTAACTTTTCAAGGCCCAGGAATTCACCATGGGGTGATGAAAGGAGAAACTGAAGAGGGCAGGGTAACAAAACAGTGACTTTAAAAATATATGCAGGTTGTGTTCAACTTAACAAGCATTTGTTTAGTGACCATTAAAAGTTATAACAGCACTGTAAAAACTGCTTACAAACTCGTGGTTAAAATTGTCACCATATCCACAAAGTTATGTGATCAGAATTCAAGTACCAGGATGTATCTACAATGGTTGTGATGTATATTAGAATACTGCTGTTATGTCTCCCCTAGCCCTTCTATTCACTAGGCTAGACAAGCCCAATTCTTGCAATCATTCTTCATGCAATATGTTTGCAGAAATTAGGTATGCCTAGCCTGGTGAAAAGAAGGACTAGGAGAATTATGATTTGATGGTCTTCTCAACTGTCCAGTTTTTTTCAGGAGTCTTCTCCAATATTCAAAAGCATCAATAGAATTTCTATGCTGTTTCTTTGAATTCCAATTTTCTCTTCCATAAAATGTCATAGGGAAAAATACACTGCTTGCATGATTTGTAGGTATAGAGAAGTCACAGCATTTGAAGATCTTTCCAAAGACTTCATTACTGTTCTATCATACACCCATCTAAAGTATTTCTTGACTGCTGTTTCCTTCACTGTTGGAAGTCAATCCTGAAAGTCAGATTGTACCCACCACTTAAGTATCTTCATTGCCAAGTTGAAGGTCTTATTGCTTTTAGCATGATTTTGATTTTCTTTCTATATTATCCTATTTCCAAGTTTTTTATTATGCTCCTTGTGTTTCATTACTAGAGCTTGCCAATCATTTGCATTCACTTATCTCTAAGGATATAGACAACCGGTTAGGACTGAAAACATATCTGAAGTTATCATAAAAATATATACAGGTAAAAGAGGACCTGACATTGCAGCCCTGGTCAAAAGGGCCCAGAAGAGATTATACTATTTGAGACTTCTCAGGAAACAACAAATGAATGGAAAACTGCTGGTGACCTTCTACCGCTGCGCCATAGAGAGTATCTTAACTTACTGCACCTCTGTATGGTTTGCCACTTGCACAGGGGCAGATAGGAAAGCACTCCAGAGGGTTAACCTCATTGCCCAGAGGATCATTGGTTGCTCTCTCCCCTCTTTGCAAGAGCTTTATAGCTCCCGCTGCCTTAAGAAAGTTCAAAACATCCTTAAAGATCCATCTCATCCTGGGAACCCTTTTTTTGAACTGTTACCATCTGGCAGATGGTACAGGATAATAAAAACAAGGATAAATAGGCTAAAAAACAGCTTCTATCCCAGGGCAATAGCTCTGTTGAATTCTACTGCATAGTACAGTGTGGGTGCAGTATCGGGGTTTTCAGTTCAATGTGTGGAGTGTGAAGGATGTATGTTCGGGTTTATTTTTATAGTTTTTTTAATGTATGGTGTAACTGAAGATGGTATTTAATTTCTGTTGTTGTTCGCTGACAGCCTGTGCAGAGGGCAGCAGAATCGGAGAGTGGGGAAGAAGGGATCAGTCCAGGAGTCTGGAGAGGACTTGGATGAGGGTCCTGCATCCAGTGCAGGGAAGGGGCCAGGACCATCTGGGAGTGAGGTGCTGGCTCCGGAGCCTGTTCCCAGTGTGCATGTGCACAGAACTGCTAGAAGGCAAGAGCAGCTGAGACAAAAGGGGCGACTTGGGAGTAAGGTTGGGAGGTGATTGCCCCTCCCATAAGGCATAAAGGACAGGCAAAGGTGAAGAAACCTTTGCAGGAAGCAAAGTTGTTCAATCGGTTCAGTTTCAGTCTTGAAGCTCTGTGTGGACTTTGTATTTTGTTTGATTTTTTTATACTTCATTTGGCACTCTAGTTATTGGCAGCAATTCAAAGGAGAGAAAGGTGGGTGCTTATCTCAAGGAACTGTTTGGGACTCATTACAGGCTGGGAATGAACATAATTCCCAGCGCTGAAATAAAACAAGTTGTTTTAACTAAGTGGGTGCTTAATTACAGTCTTGGAAGCCTTCGTCAGAACAATTTCATTGTACGAGGTGCAATGAAACTAAAGTGAACTAAATTGGAGGGCAGTAGATAAACTTACAAAATAGTAGCAATGGAAGACTTGCCAATTTGCAAGATGGCTACCATGGGTTGGGGAGGAGACACAGCCCATCAAAAAAACATCCCTTGAGTAGACTAAACCTTGTGCTATGCTCCGTGATTCCGATGAAATTATTGGATTTGATATAGCTACCCACTCCAGTGGGCCTGTGGCGGCCAGAGATGTTGCTTCAAATAAAAAGAATGTTTTGCTTTGCAGAATGTGTTTTTGTTAGACGAATCTTTTCAAAGAGATGTATCTTGGGAACATCATTTCCTGAACGGATTTTGATCTTCGGAAAAATGGTTTTATATGACAGGGTTCCGATTGCTTTCTTGAATCCAATCCTCCTCCCCTTCTTTTTTTTCTTTACTTCCTCTCCAGTTAATAGCAGGCACTTTGTTCCCAAGAAGCTTGTTTTGTTCAAAAGCCTGGCCATCTAGTATTATTTCTATTTTCTTTAAACAGTTTTTCATACTTTTGCAAACCTCCATGTTCTCCATTGCTGATTGCTATCTGTCTCTTGGGTGTTGGATGTCATTGTTACCTAGGTCAGGAGTAATTGAGAATTGAATGCAGACAGATTGAATGGACCTTAGTCATTTAGTTATCACAAATAGCTGTGCAAACCACAGCTGATGAATCTATTTGCATGGGAAAGGAAGTACAATCTCTCTTTCTCTCTCCCTCCCTCCCTCTCCCATCCTTCCCTTCCATCTCTCTCTCTCTCTCTCTCTGTTTGATGCCTATATATAGAGATAGATTCGAAGAAACAAATTCTGTGTCAACTTCCATTTCCATCAAAATCATTTAAAACATTTTAAAGAGCCTCCTTGACTCTCTGCTCAGCAAGCTAAATGTGGTTTCCAAAGTCCTTGATTTTTTTTTTAAATATCTTTGGTTGTTGGTGGTGATGGTTTTATTGTGTGTGGGGAGGGGAGGGGGGTGTTTTCAGGGATAAGTGCTTCTCATTGGTACAACATTTGCAAAGTGAATCATGGGCTGTTCCACTTAGTATACGGCAAGTGAATTTGGATGGTGAGAATATTTGTGTGTGCATGCACACACTCAGGTTTGGGCCATGAGGCACATAACGTGCAACAGAATTTCACAAAAGGAAGTTGCATTTGCAAAAGCAGTAATATCACAGTGTTGTAAATCAACCAACCTTCCCCCCACCCTTTCTCTCCGGATGGATGACCTAGCAATGGGGCTTTTGGTGCCTCAACACCTCTGCTTCTCTCTCAAAAGGAACTTAAAAGGAAGACCTATTTTAATTTGTTTTTTTTTCTTTTTTGCAAAGAAAATACGGTTTCTGTTTGAACATTGTTCATCCTTGTTCAGCATGACTGGCCCAGTAGCCCATTAACACTGAGGCTAAGCAAATGAGCAGTGTTTTAAAGAAAGCAAGGGGACTTTTAGAAGTACAGGCAAGTCCTCAACATATAACTGCTGTCCCTAATTCTGGTCTGAGCCTGGTGCCAAAGCCAATGATAGACACCCGACACAAGGTGCAGGTTTTCTGATTGCTTTTTATTGGAGTACTCCAAGGAAAGGGGCTCCTGGTCAAAATGCCAAGAGCCAAGAAGAAAGGATTGAGTACATTTTATACATTTTCACTAAAGAAGAAGTTGGGACAAAGTGAGATAATAAGAAATATCATCTAATAAACATTTTAGGAATAATTCTACAATTTGTTCTATTGTTCTCTAGCTGTCCCTATTCCCAAGTCTTGGCTAATGAATGCCCTAGGAATTATCTAATGCACATTTGATTTGCTGCAAGACTAACTTTTAGCTGAGGTCTGTAAGTTGGCTAACTCATGTTACTTTTATCAACTTTCCAATTCGCCAGGATTGTGACAAGATTTATACTTGCATATCTCCTGTGGATAAGCATTCTTTGTTCTTGCCAGACAGACTCCACAATGACAGGCTTCCTGATTTACTTTGAAGTGTGTGCCATGACCTGGCTTTATTTTAGCAGATGGCCCATCACAACGAGTTCACTTAGTGACTGTTTGAAGTTACAACAGCACAGAAAAAAGTGATGACTGCTTTTCACACTTACAAACCATTTTTCACACTTGCAATGTCTCCATGGTTACATTATTTATATTTGGATGCTTGACAACTGACTCACATTTATGACAGTTTGCAGTGCCCCCGGGGGGCATGGGATCCTCTTTTGCGACCTTCTGACAAGCAAAGTCCATGGAAAAACCAGATTCACTCAACGATCAGGCTATTAAATTTTACAACCACAGGGATTCCCTGAACAAAATTCTCAGCAATATACATTTTGGGCTCAATGGTTGTTGTAAGTTGAGGACTACCTGTATTATTAGAACTGATGCAGGGTTAAATGAATCTTTATGTCGGTGTGCCTACATACAAGTTCTTAAGGTTAAGGCAAAATCTCAGGAAAATGGACAAGGTACTCTTAAGCAGCGAGGTTTATCATGCAGGATTGCCAGACAGTGAGTAAAATCTGGCTGCAATGACCCAAAGGGGCATTGCACAAAAGCAACAAAGTCACAGAAGTAGGTAAAGTCCCTTTAATTCCTCCAACTTGTCCTCCAATGTCCAGTTATCATCGGCTGGAGAAAAAACTCTTCCAAGAACAGTTTTTAAAGGGAAGAAATTCAGTCCGACCTCAAAGTACAAATAGATTATAAATAAAAACCAACACAAACCAGGCTGCAGCAATTAATGCGACAGGGCAGGATAAGGAATTGCAGACTTCAAAAGATAATGAAACACACACAGTTGGCAGGATGCCAGAACCCAGATAGGACTTGACAAACAAAGATAATGCACGCTTTGCTTCCAGCAAGGTGCTGTCCACAAATGCCCTTTTTAAATCCTGTTTTCCCAGCTGCAGCTAATGAAGGGGATCAGGGCTTTTTTCTCCCCTGTAACCCATGTTGCTCCCTTATCCGTTCCTCCCTGTGTGCCCTCGGATGCAGAAGGGGTGGGCCTGGATCTTCCTCTGAATGTCCAGAGTCCAATGACTGTGCCCTTCCCCAGTTTTCTCCACAGCCACTGGAGCTACACTCCCATTCCCTGTCAGCTGTTCAACCTCCCCTTCAGAATCAGATTCCAACAGGGGCTGTCTGGCTGTCATCAGCGCCTGTTGTGGTTTGCTGGCAGCAGGTGGGGACGGCTGAGATCTCAGAGAGCGAGGACTCAGATGAGGAGCCTGCAGATGAAGGAGGGATGGGGCTGGGACCATCAGGGAGTGGAATGCTGCCTTCAGAGATTGTGGAGGCTGGTAGCAGTGATGCCGAGGACCCTGTGCCCAATGCGTGTGCACAGAGGGCTGCTCAAAGGAAAGAGCAGCTGCAGCAGGACGGGCGACTTGGGAGTAAGGCTGCAAGGTGATGGCCCCTCCCTTAAGGGATAAAAGCCAGCCCTCACAGGGGAGGTTCTTTGCAGGAAGCAAAGAGGTTCTTGCACTTCAAGTCTTGTGGAAGTTTGGACTATCCTGGTTTGTGTTTGGAGACTTTTGGTTTTGATTATTTCCTTGCAATTTAATCTACTGTTCTTGGCAGCCCTGCACAACCTTGGCAAGGCTTCTTCTTATCTGGGACAATTAGTTTGTAATAGTGTTTTACTGTGAATGAACGGAATTCACAGAGAAGCATTAAAAAGGTTTTGCTTTTATCTCTGTTTGGTGTTTGTTTGCTTTGAACGAGGCTTGAGTCAGAACAGTGCCCTTAAAAACTTGCTTAGTTAGCATTTACGGACAGCATTTACTCTTACAATGATGTAGAGACAACGGTTGGGCTGCAGAAACTTCAGAGCTTGGCAGCTCCATGGTAGGTGTCAAGTTGAGAGTAGGAGGGCATATTATGGTCTCTTGAATTGTGGCTTGCAAATTGTGGGAAACACTGAAACACGATTTACTTATCCAGTAGCTGAGTTTACATCACAAGTTAAGGCAAAGGCAGAGAAAACCATGTTAAGGTGCATAAACCAGGCAATTATTAACAGATTAAGAGAGTTAGAAGGGACCATGTAGGTCATCTAGTCCAGCGGTTGCCAACCAGTGGGCCGTGAGAAAATTTTGGTGAGCCACAGAGAAATGTTACCCCAGAGCACCACCACCCCAAAGCAATTAATCCAGGCTGCACAGAAACACAAGGCTGCATAACCCACATGGCCTGTGGGAACCCTCCCCACCCACTCACTCCTTACACAGCAAACTTGCCTGTTAAGTTGCTATTTTTCCTTTTTCTGACCATCAGCTGTTCTGCAAATTTTATGTGACAGACTGAGCTAGCCAGTGACAGATAGATAGATCACTGAATGATTCTGTGAGCATCTCAATCTGCCTGCCTGCTTTGCCTGATTTGGGGTAAAAATTGTTCTTTTTTATATAAAAAATTCATTATTTACATGCATGGTGTTTTGTGAGTTAATTTTATGAGTTTGCTTGCAAGCAAATTTTATGTGACAGACTGAGCTAGCTGATGGCAGATAGATATCTAAATGAATCTGTGATTCTGTGAGCAACTCAATCTGTCTGCTTGCTTTGCCTGATTTGGGGTAAAAGTTGCTCTTTTTTTATAAAAAAAAATCAATGTTTATATAAATATTTGTAATATTTACATACAAGCCATGCCCAGCCAGTCACCTGACCACCAAGCCACAACCATAGATGAGTGCACACCCACAGAACCAGTTAGTGGTCCCTGAGATTTAAAATTATGAGTGTGGTTGTCCCTGAGGTCCAAAAGGTTGGTGACCCCTGATCTAGTCCAAGCAGGAGACCTACACCATCCCCAACAAATGGTGGTCCAATCTCTTCTTAAAAGCCTCCAATAATGAATCTCCCACAGCTTCTGTTCCATTGGTTGATTGTTCTCACTGTAAGAAAGTTTCTCCTTATTTCCAGGTTAAATCTCTCCTTGTTCACTTTCCTTCCATTATTCCTTGTCTGGCCTACAGCTGCTTTGGAAAACAGCTTGACCCCTTCCTCCTCTCTGTGGCAGCTCCTCAAATACTGGAAGACTGCTATTATGTCTCCCCTGGTCCTTCTCTTCACGAGACTAGCCAGGCCCAGTTCCTGCAACCGTCCTTCATATGTTTTAGTCTCCAGTCCCTTGACAATCCTGATTACTCTTCTCTGAATTTTTTTCTAGTGTCTCAACATCTTTTTTATAGTATGGGGACCAATTATGCTAGATTCCATTGTCTAGCACTGTGATTTTAAAAAGTGCAATAATCTGCAGAAAGTATTTTGAACCTTTTGAAAGTGCCATGTATTTGGTTGATGATTGTCCCTAAGGCTTTGTGGAAGGAAAAATGTGTGAGAAAGGGCTCATTTTCTGATATCGCACAGTTGGTTGGCCTTGGTTTTTAGGCTGGTCTCCAGAATCCTCTGCCCTTCAGAAATGTTGAGATTGCAATTCCTCTTCACCGAGTTGTCTGAAAATTCTCGGGGTGGCAGTTCCAAGAAATCTGGAAAGTCCACCGGGGAGGAACTTATTCTAAAATGCAGCGTTTCCCTACTTTGTTAGTTTTAAGATGGGTGGACCTCAACTTGTAGAATTCCCCACCAGCGAAGCCAACACCCACCCTAAAACTTCCAAGGGTGATTGTATGTGGAGATTCTCTGTCATCCAGATCATAGTTGTCTCCAAAGTACCCTGTTTCTCTGAAAATACGACCTACCCTGAAAGTAAGTCCTAGCTTGGTTTTTACACATGCGCCCAATATAAGCCCTACCCCCAAAATAAGCCCTAATGACTCCAGAGTGCATGGGTAAAAATTAAGCTAGGGTAGGGATGGGTGGTGGTGGAACTGCCTTATCTTTGGACAGTTGTAGCCAGGCCTCACACACCCCAACACCTGCCTTGCCGGCCCATTTCTTCTGCAAGCTGGCAAGGCTGGCAAGGCTTTCCTGAAGGCCTCTATAGCTGAGAACAAAGCTCTGGATTGATCCAGAGCTCCCTTATCAGCTGCAGACGCCTTCAGGTAAGCCTTGCTGGCCTTGCCAGCTGCAGAAGAAGTTCCTGAAGGCCTTTGACAGCAAAAAGGAGGCCAGGGTGACACATGCAAGTGAGGTTAGTCAGTGGATGACATCCCCTGAAAATAAGACTTCTTGCCTTTTTTGTAGGCCAAAATTTTTTTTTAAGACAGGGTCTTATTTTTGGGGAAACATAATACTTTTTCCAAAAGGCAAATGGGCTGTTTTTTCCTTGAAGAAGAAGAACAAAACATTTCGTTTCTCATCCAAGAAATCCATCAGTTGAAACTTCATCCAAGAAACTTCCATCCTCCCCTCACCCAATCTCCATTGTCAGTACCTATCCTCCACCCCCACCCCCCAACCCCATCACAACTGATGAAGTTTCTTGGGTGAGAAATGAAATGTTTTGTTCTTCTTCCCCAAGGGGGAAAAAAAACAACCCAGTCCAGCAGTCTTTTGATAAAAGCACTTTTGAGCACCACAGTTGAGAAACACTGCTCTAAAGCCAGGCTCTGCTGCTACTAGTCCTTGTTGCCAGATTTAGCACAAGCATCAGCTCCAAAGAGCCCAATGTTTGTCCATCAATGAAACACCAGATGTGGCTTGTGGTAGCTCCTCCAGATTTGACTGTCTCTTCAGCCACAAAAGAGAAATATGATCTATTACAAAAATCTGAGTCATTGAAAGAACTCAAACCCATCATCTTCACGAAATCATTCTGAACTCCAAGGTGCCTGTCCGAAGGAAAAGATCTTAAGGCAGTCCTTATACAGATTACTAGGAAGGGACTTTTGGAAGAGACTTTTTAGGACATCTAGAGCAAGCCCCCATGCCCAAGCTGGAGACCCTACACCATTTCTGACATATGACAGTCCAGTCTCTTCTTGAAAGCCTCCAGTGATAGAGCTGCCACAACTTCTGAAGGTTGTTTCATGGGTTGATTAGTCTCACTGTCAGAAAATTTCTCCTTATTTCCAGGTTGAATTTCTCCTTGACTTACAACCATTTGCTTTGCGAGTGTTTGAAGTTAACAACAGCACTGAAAAAAGTGATTTATGATAGTTTTTCACACTTATGACTCTTGCAGCATCCCCATGGTCACATGATCAGTATTCAAGCATTTGCTCTGACCCAAACCTTGTTCCAAGGAAACAAACATGAAACAGAGGTAACAGCAAAACCTATTAATGATTCTTTACGAATTCCATTCCTTCATGGTTAAAAGGCTGTTTCCAACTCATTGTCTCTGATAAGAATGAGCCTTGCCAAGGTTGTGCAAGGCTACCAAGAACACTAGATAAAGTTACTAAGAAATATTTCAAACACAAAGAGTCTCCAAACACAAACCAAGATACTCTGAACGTCCACAAGGCATGAGTGCAAAAACTTCTTTGCTTCCTGTAAAGAACTCCAGTTTCTCAGTTGGCTTTTATCCCTTAAGGAAGGGGCCATCACCTTGCAGCCTTACTCCCAAGTCACCCATGCTGCTTCAAGCAGCCCTGCGCACATGCACGCTGGGCACAGGCTCCTCAGGGACCTCTTCATCATTGCTGCCAGCCTCCACAATCTTTGAAGGCAGCATTCCTCTCCCTGATGGTCCTGGCCCCATCCCTGCATCACATGCAGGCCCCTCATCTGAGTCCTCGCTCTCCATGACTTCAGCGGTTCTCACCTGCTACCAGCAAACCACAAGAGCACTTGGCAATGGCATGTATTTATGACTTAATAACTGCTGTGATTCACTTAACAAGGGTGGCAAGGAAGTTTGTGAAATGAGGCAAAACTCACTTAACTCTCTTGCTTAGCAGTGGGAATTTTGAGGTCAGTTGTGGTTGTATGTTGAGGACTGCCTGTATATTGCAAAACCTGTTAAGCTCTTTAGAAGAGGGACAAGGTCCTTGTGACCTCTATGTGTGAGAGACCAGTAACATCGCGCACACCAATATGTCATCAAGCAAATGCCGTAAGTTAGGTTGTGTTGTTTGTGGCACAACACCATGGCACACATGGCATTGGTGGGAGGTTTATTCCATAGCTCAGCTCCTTAGAAACATTTCCACATTTTTCACTTGGCAACATCTGGAAGACATGCTTCTGTTACCTATGCTTTTAAAAAAAACGCATCAGGAAAAATGATTCTTGGAGTATTGACTTATTATGGGCTGTTTCTGCTTAACAGTCAGTGAAACTGGCCCTGAGGTCTTTGTCCACCATAGTTTGGCTAGCATTAACATGTGTCTTCACATGCTTTTACTCATGAATCTATAAAACAGATTTAAAAAGGCACAACTGAAGTGATACATTCTTTTTACTCCTTTTTTGGTGATTGTATCTTCTTTTTTGACATTTAATGACACCATAATCTTTATGGGGTGGAGTCAGGCAACTGATTGGAACTGAGTATTTACTGGCCCGATGCCTTTCCTGTTGCCAATGCAGAGTTTCCCCCCCCCCCAGCAGATAGAGTCTCATAGTGCCCAGAGAGAGAAATATCTGCCTCTATCTAGGATTGAACTGACAGCCTCACAGTTTGTGAGGCAAGAACTCCACCTCTAGACCATTGCACCACTCAATAAAAAGGATGTATGATCCTGATAAAAACAAACTAACAAGAAAGGAGAAAGGATCTCTGCAGTATTATTAAAAAGAAGCAAGAAATCTAGCTCTGTCTTTTTAAGTGTTAATAGAAACCATGTATAGGTAGTTTTCAACTTTCAACAGTTTGTTTAGTGACTGTTCAAAATTACAATGGCACTAAAAAAAACCTGGCTTATTTCATATTTACAACTGTTATAGCATCCCCATGGTGATGTGATTAAAATTCAGATGCTTGGCATGTGGTTCATTTTTATGATGGTGGAAGAATTCTGGGTGATCGATTTTTGCAAATTTCTGACAAGCAAAGACAGTGGGGAAGCCAGATTCACTTAACCATGTTACTAACTGAACAAATACAGCAAGAAGAAGTCTTAAAATGGGGCAAAACTCACTGAACAAATGTCTGATTTATCAACATAAATTTTGGGCTCCATGATGGTTGTAAGTCAGGGATTACTGTGATGACCCAGGGTGGGATACAAAATAAACACAGTCACATAGAACAGGGGAAGCCCCTTTTATTCCTTCACTTTGCTTCAAAGCTCCAAATATCCTTGACTGGAGACAAAAAACTCCCACATGAGCAGTTACCAGAAGGAGGAAATGCTGTTTAAATTATAAAGAGTAAAAAACAACACAAACCAGGCAAGATAAGGGCTGGTGGATGTCCACAGATAACAGAACTCACACTGGGAAGGATGCCAAACTCAGAAACCATAAACTAGAGATATTTCCACGGTTTGTTTCCAGCACTCGCCCATAAGCATTTCCATCCTCTTATTCAGTTGTCACAGCTGCAGCCCATGAAAAGGATCAAGGGCCTCTCCTCCCGAGTAGACCACATCTCTCCCTTATCCTGTCCTCCTTGCGTGCCCTAGGATGGAGAGGGGATGGGCCTGGGTCCTCCTCTGACTGCCCAGGCAGCCTCTGCCCTTCCACAACTTCTGGAGCCACACTTCCACTCCCTGTTGGCTGTTCCTCCTCTCCCTCAGAGTCAGTCTCCACCAGAGGCATGTCACTTATCTATATAGCTCATTGCTCCACCTTTTCATTTCTGCAGTTAGTATTTATCTTGATTAGTGTGTTGTGACTGAGTATGACATATTGAGCTCCATGAGAATACAGAAAATGAGACAATTCAATCAGCAGCTTTGGCATGTTATATAAACATAAACATAATCATTGATTTATTGGTTTTTTTACAACCTGAATAATCACCATGGTTTTTGTGTGAAGGAGCATTAAACTATAAATTTATTCTGAAAAACAGCAACTATTATGCAAAATAAGGAGGTGAGAGGTTCCCAAAGGAGCAGGATAAACCATTGAGTACAACTCGTTTGCATAATACACAGTCTTTCCCTTTTTAAAAAAAGAAAATGTCAAGCTACAGAGTCTCTTTCACTGTTAACTTGTACAAAAACAAAAATTACTTGTTGACTGAAACATCAATGAATAATCTGGCGTATTATTCACTTGCTCATTTTGCTAAGGCAAAACTTTTTATCTTTTTTTGGAAAGCAGAGTTCAATGGCTTTCTAGATCAGGATTTAAACATCAGTTTTAATCTTCAATAATATTTGAAAAACTGCAGGATGGAGATGGTGTCTTGCCTAGCTATGGAGATTGTCTTGAGAGGATATGTCTCAGTATATTATTTGGAGACAGGTCCATCTGTAATTCCAAGATACTGCAATCGAGGAATGTTGTTTATGAAATTCAGGAAATGCCATGGAGAATGGCATGAAAGTACTGGATATGAGTGGTTGCTGACTTAGAAAACTATGAATAGCTATGATTCCTATGAAAGCATTCTAGTCTAGGAAATCTAGGTTCTAGATCTCTGCAGGACTTTGGATCAGATTATCTTTCCTGTCCCAAAAGTCAGGATAGTGTAGTGGTAAAGATACTGAAGTAGAAGTGGGGAGCCCTCGGATCTATTCCTTCTACTCCTTCTTCAGATATGAAAGCTTCCTGAGAGACTTTGGGCTATTCTCCGTTGCAGCCCAAAACCTAGCATGGTCTAGTGATGACGGTGCTGGATGGAGTGGAAAGACCCAGACTCTTAGAATATTTTATTTATTTTGTCAAGTGATTATAAGATAACAGGTATAAGTATAACATAGTTATGAATACATGAAATGGATACATATAAGAAATTAAAAAAAAAACCAGTAGGACAGAGATGGTAGCATGTTGGTGCGCTTATGCACGCCCCTTACAGACCTCTTAGGAAAGGAGTGAGGTCAATAGTAGACAGTCTAAGGTTAAAGTTTTTGGGGTTTGGGGAAGAAACCACAGAGTCAGGTAGAGTATTTCAGACATTGACCACTCTGTTGCTGAAGTCATATTCCTACAATCAAGTTTGGTGCAGTTTACCTTGAGTTTGTATCTATTGTGTGCTCTTGTGTTGTTATGGTTGAAGCTGAAGTATTCATTGACAGGTAGGACATTTCAATGTATGATTTTATATACGATACTTAGATCGGACCGAAGGCAGCGTAGTTCTAGGTTTTCTCGGTCTAGAATTTCAAGTCTGGTGTCATAAGGTATTCTGCAACGAGTAGAGGAGTGGAGAACTCTTCTTGTGAAATATTTCTGGACTTTCTCAACTGTGTAAATATCAGATATATAATGCGGGTTCCAGACTGATGAGCTGTATTCAAGTATTGGTCTAGCAAATGTTTTGTATGCTCTAGTTAGTGGTGTGATATTACCAGAGAAAAAGCTATGTAGGATTAGGTTAACAACTCTTAATGCCTGTTTGGCTACGTAGTTACAGTGGGCTCTAGCACTTATAGAATAATAGCCTGTTGAATGCCACCTCTGATTCACCATCTGAAGGGTACCTGTGCCACAGCTTCTTGGTCTTTTGGTTAAGATCAAGTATAGTATCTTGCACCTCTGAAGATGAAGCATGAGGTTTCAGAAGGCCTTATGCAAGCTCCCTCTCCAGGTCACCTCTTTTAACCTCCTGCTCCCCTGATAAATTAAGAGGCAGCAGTAAGCAGGAACCCCCGGTTTTCCATCCCTTTTCATTTCCATAGGGTGCTGCGTGAGCCACCTCTTCCACCCAGTAGGACTGTGATCTCCATTGTGCTAGCTGATGCCTTCTTGAGAGTTTCACTTTGTGCTCCATCATCACCTGAAAAAGAAAGTGCAGGCGTTGGCATCTGCCCCAAATGGCAGGGTCTCGATGTCAGGGCTGGGCAGGTTTCCAGGAAGCTTCTATTTTTGCACGGTTGCTGAAATTTTAGTCTAACCCATGAGAAGGCATGTTAGTGACCAAGGCAAGCCTGTGTGAGCTGTATGTGATCAAAAGACTTGAGGGGCAAGATGTGTGCGTTGCACATGGGGTTCATCCATCCAAGTTGTGGTTTCAGGATTTTTGCAATCGGCACCACCAGCCAGTGATGGTTTATTTGACATATCACAGTTAAAACAAACCACGGCACAATGAAATAAAGGAATATCATGCAGGGAAATAAGATTTCTGGAGTCAGTTGGGACTACCCTTACATTGGGTGCCTAATTGAGGCCTTTGTGGATCAATCCATCCAGAGTCTTCAACAAGATCCTGTTTCAACCCACAAAGGATTACATTACATTAGATTAACAGAGTTGGAAAGTACCTTTTTTTAAATCAAGTTTTTTATTTTATTCTACCTATACACATCAATACATGAACAGTGTAGCACCTAAGCATCATACGTTTTGGTTCAGACAAAAATAGTACAATTAATCATATCTCTAATGTTAATACACATATTTGTAAATTTTTATCTTTCATTATTTAATTATTTAATATTGAATTGGAAGGGACCTTATAAGTCATCAAGTCCAACCCACCGCCCAAGCAGGAGACCCTACACCATTTCTGTCTGACAGATGGCAGTCCAGTCTCTTCTTGAAAGCCTCCAGTGATGAAGCTCCCACAACTTCTGAACTCAATTTCTGTTCCATTGGTTGATTGTTCCCACTGTCAGAAAATTTCTCCTTATTTCTAGGTTGAATCTCTCCTTGTTCAGTTTCCACCCATTATTTCTTGTCTGGCCTTCAGGTGTTTTGGAGAATAGCTTGACCCCTTCCTCCTCTCTGTGGCAGCCCCTCAAATATTGGAACACTGCTCTCCTGTCTCCCCTGGTCCTTCTCTTCCCTAGACTAGCCAGGCCCAGTTTCTGCAACTGTTCTTCAGATGTTTTAGCCTCCTGTCCCTGAATCACCCTGGTTGCTCTTCTCTGCACTTTTTCTAAAGCCTCAATATCTGTGCTTGGTTGTGTTGCCCCTCTAACCACAACCCAGAGCTCCTGAGCAAAACCTCCATCTCTTTGCAATACCTGACATCAGAGGAGCCACATCATCTCTAAGAACCCAACATCCTAGCCTTTTTCAAAGGACTTGGTTGAGAAAGATGAACATTAATGTTCCAGACTTCTACCCTGCAGTGGAAAAAGGTGTTGTTAGCTCAGATTGAGTGTGCCCAGCAAGCTGAGGAGTTAGCACGTGCTCAGAACTTTTCTGTGCATTCCAGAATATCCTGTGCTTGTGCTTCTGTGGTTGAAAGATGGTTAGTAGTCTCCACCCCCAACTCTGGTTACAGAAGGTGAGAAGGCTGTGATGTACTCCTGAACTTGATTATAGTGAGCTGTTTGGAGGACCTTTGTTTTACTGTCATCTTCTCTTTTGTGAGCTTTTGTCTAAGATGATGCTCCAGGCTTGTGTCAGCTTTCAGTGTTGTCTGATCACATCTCACTCCAGAGATGGGCAAGGAGAACGGATTTAACTTGGATGCAGGGTTTTCTTCAAGAGAGGCCAGTGAAGAGGTAGGTCTCTTGAGCACGTTGCTTTCCGCCTGCAGATGTGCAACTTGAACTCTCTAATTGTTGAACAAGAAGTACAATAAACCTACTTTTGTTTCTAAGCTTCTTGCCAGCAGTCACAAATATGCTGCCTCGCCTTGAATCCAATTTTTATGGGGACTAGGGCATAAATTAAATTTAGAAGAGCATTTTGGGACTTGTTCTTCAGCTGCTTCAGGGGAATCCTCTCAGCCTGCAAAAAGAAAAACTTCAGGAGAGAACTGCTTCACTGTTCTTTTCAAGCAGAGGTTTTTCAAAGTTGAAGTCCACGTGTCTTCAATTTGCATTTTTCATTTGCTGTTCCTGGTGGATTTTCTCGGCTGGTGAAACAAGAGTGGGTTTTCTGACTTTGTGAGGTGTGCATTGATATTCCCATGTGGAGAATCTGCAAAGAGAAAGTAACTGCTACCTGGTTATTAGAAGGTTAGACTTCAGATTAACTTGCCAGTTGGCTGTGAAGATTGCTGGTGGATGTTGAATGGCTGTGTGTTTATCTTAGAGATTTGTTGTGAAAAAGTGAGGGGAAAATATTATTATTATTATTATTATTATTATTATTATTATTATTATTATTATTATTATTTGGTGAGATTCACAGCCTTTGGGGCTGGTTGGTAACTCAACAGCTCAAGTCTTAGCCAAGGATCTTGGAAGGTATAAGCATTGAAGGGTATAAGCTATTCCAAGTAGGGTGGTTTTTTGTAGAATCAGGGTATTCAAGTCTGATAAATTATAGTATTATTATTATATAAACAAAAAAACAGTGTACATAGCAAACAAGATAACTATGCTGGGCTTCATATCAGAAATCACTAGTCAGACACTTCCCAAGCATTTAGGACTGTGTGATGTATCGGCAGATCCCAGTAAGGTGGCCTTCAGCAGCTGACCAATGGAGATTTTGCCAGGCGCCAATTGTTTTTAAATGCTTGCCTAGGTTTTTAGGCACATTATTATTATTATTATTATTATTGTTGTTGTTGTTGTTGTTGTTGTTGTTGTTGTTGTCTTTTATTCATTAAACGCACTTAGTCAACTGAACATCTAAAATGTATATAATTGTATATAAAATATAATTGAGTGGCACTAATGGTTGATATATTGTTGTTGTTGTTGTTATTATTATTATTATGGTTCATCACACCATCAATCAGATCTTCAGACAGCACATTGTAAGAGGTATCGTGGTAGGAGGTAAGCTGTACTAACTATTATTATTATGGTTTGTTGCACAGTCAGCCAAATGTTTAAGGATTGGGCATTTTTATTCAGCTATCCTTTCCAAGGACCAGAGATGAACAGATGGTGTTGTTAGGTGATGTTAAATATGTCATTGCAGGCTGTTGTAAGCGGTTCCAAGTCATGCTGCTCTTTTGCAGTTGGCTGGGGGTGATTTTGTAATGTTCAAGTGATTGTGGCTGTTATGTTTACATCTATTGGTCATCCAAGTTCAGTGGACTCTGGGCAGTAGTTGCATGCCCATCCATATAACTCTTTGGAAGGATAAGGTAGTGATTATGGGGTGAGAGAACCGGGCAAATGGGGGTGTGGCCCATCTTTACCTGGATACTTTAGCTGGGATATTGAAAGAAATGCTACTGGATACACTGCCAACATTTCCTGAATCAGTAGACAGTCCGTGTGGGAAGAACACCTCACTCTTACTTGGGTAGCAGAAACTTCAGCAGTCCTAAAGTAGAAATGGATAAGTTGGACCTTTCTCTGAGGTATTGTGCTAATTTTCATGCATCATTCTTGGGCTTGGATTTTAGTCTAGTTCAAGGGTCTTCAAACTTGACAGCTTTAAGACTTATAGACTTCAACTCCCAGAATTCCTCCTCCAGTCATGTTTGCTCAGGAATTATGGGAGTTGAAGTCCACAAGTCTTAAACTTGCCTTGAAATGTATGTCAAAGAAAGTCCACCATATTCAATATTTTTCATGTTTATTTTCAATAAAAAACTTGCCAAATTTAAAGACTCTTGGTCTAGTTAAAGGAGTACAGGTACAGTTTTTTCCTTCCTTCCTCCTTCCCTCCCTCCCTCCCTCCCTCTTTCTTTCTTTCTTTCTTTCTTTCTTTCTTTCTCTTTTCTTCCTTCCTTTAACTTTTTCCTTCCTTTTTTATCTCTCTTTCCTCCTTTCCTTCCTCTTTCTCTCCTTCCTTCCTTCCTTCCTTCCTTCCTTCCTTCCTTCCTTCCTTCCTTCCTTTCTTCTTCTTTCATTCATTCTTTCTTGGTTTGTTTGTTTGTTTCCTTCTCTCTCTCTCTCTTTCTCTCTCCACTTCTTTACCAGAGACTCCGAATGATGTACACAGTGTTGATGTTATACACAGTATATCTCAACCTCAGCAATTTTAAGATGTTTACATTCCCAGCTCCCAGAATTTCCTATGTCAGCATGCTGGCGAGGGAATTCTGGGAGTTCAAAGTTGCCAAGGCTTACAAACAGTGTTTATAAGGATTATAAAGAATACCTCCAATGGCAATTAGATGGGTTTTTGTGCCACATATGACTTTGCTATTGTGGGAACATTTGTGCATGGCCCTTCAGCAAGAATACGGATGCCCACGGTAAAGGTATGTACTACCTGTGTTTCCCTGAAAATAAGACCCTGTCTTATATTTTTTGTCACCAAAAAAAAGGAACTTAGTCTTATTTTCAGGGGATGTCATCCACTGACTAAGCACACTTGTGCGCATCACCCCCACCCTCCTTTTCACCTGTGAGAGACCTTCAGGAACTTCTTCTTTGCAGCCAGTAAGACTTTCCTGAATGCCTCTGCAGCCAATAGCTGAACTCCGGATTGATTTGGAGCTCTGTTATCAGCTACAGAAGCCTTTAGGAAAGCCTTGCTGGCTGCAGAAGAAATGGGCTGGCAAGGCAGGTGTCTGGGTGTGTGAGGCCTGGCCACAACTGTCCAAAGGTAGGGCAGGTCCACCCCACATCCCCACCCTAGCTTAATTTTTACCCAGGCACTCTGGAGTGAGTGGGATCTTAATTGGGGCTTATTTTAGGGGTAGGGCTTATATTGAGCGCATGTGTAAAAATCAAGCTAGGACTTACTTTCAGGGTAGGTTGTATTTTTGGGGAAACAGGGTATGTCAGGATTTCCAGCCTTGATGGGTGGCCAATGCTTTGGGTCCACCTGACACTCAATATCACTTACTTCCTCCTCTTGGCCCTGTCTTGTCTGTTCTCACTACCATATGTGAAACTGAGAAGGAATCTTTCAATACCCACCATGTCTCTCACAATGAAACAACTTCCTTCCTTTCCCATAATGCATTACCAGCTTAACTAACTTTAGAAAAACAAAAGAGAAACTTCTTATTTATAGTTTGCAAATGTTGCCTGTTACAAAAGGTGCAGCTTTAATTTCCTTTTAATTGTACACCACCCAAAGCCTTTTTGCACGAGAGGGCAGCCATGTAAACATGATTAATAAAGAAATAAATGAAATAATTATGCATCTTTAATCTCGTGGTTGCAAAGCTCTCTATGTGGGGGCTTCCCTTGGGGAAAACTCAGATGCAGCTATGGCTTGAAAGCATCCCTTCTCTCCTTAGTTTAAGGGCTTAATAAATATTTATATTATTTTATGATGACAGAACTAGAGATAATAAAGCTAATGTAACAATGGCATGGCCTGCTGGTTAAAGGGCACAGGGACTTGCCTTCTACAGAATCAAACCACTGCTCCATCTGACTCTGTATTGTTTATCAGCAGTGAGAATTATCCAACTCATATAATAAACCTATTCATAAATATATGCTGGAATGACTTATGTATATAAATACTATTAAAAAACCCTTCATCCTGGTTACCAGGAAGGTATTGGAAATAAAACTTCTTCATTTGCTGTTAAAGAACTGGGAGCCTGAATTTTTGCTTCCAACAACCCCTGATCTACGTTAAGAAATAATACAGATAATTCTTAACTTACAATGGTTTATAGGGTGACCATTCAAAGTTACAATGGCACTGATAAAAGTGATCGATGATCTTTTTTTCCCACACTTATCATTTTTGCCACATCCTCTACATTTGCAATTTGTACTGGCATATTCAGATCTGTGCCTTTTCTGTCCTCTCTTTGGCGTATCACATTCAAATTGACAGTGCTAATTCTGCTTCCTGAATTACGGAACCGTTGTGAAAAAAGGATTCCTTGAGAAACTCCAGACATGGAAGGGAAAAATGAAAAACTCAATTATTGTATAATCTAGAAAAGCAAAAATGACTCATTTACATTTCCCCTAAGTTTTAGGGATAGTCTAATAATAGATTTTTCAAAAATTTCCTTTAAAAAGGGGAAACTCTTTGAATTCTCTTCGGGACTTGCCCTCTGGCTGCCAGTCGGCTGGTGGATTTGGATCTGCATTGGGAAATTACCAGCAAGGCAAGGAAATAGGGTCAAATGGGGAATTAGCCTTGAGTCACTGCATCGTCACAAGAGACCTAGCACTGGCCCCATACAGGTTCTTCAAGGGAAGACAAGCAATCTGGTGAGATTCTTGTATTATAGGTAGAATATTTATTTTATTTATTTGTTTGTTCGTTTGTCAAACATGTACAAGATAACAAGTTTAAGTATGAATATAAACAGGAACAAAGGAAGTAAATACAGATAACTGGGGACAGTAGGACAGGGACGGTAAGCACTCTGGTGTGCTTATGCTCGCCCCTTTAGGGACCTGTTAGGAATGGGGAGAAGTCCACAATAGACAGTTTGAGGTTGAAGTTGTGAGGATTTGAGGCTGTAACAATGGAGTCAGGAAGAGCATTCCAGGCATTGACCACTCTGTTGCTGTAGTTGTATTTTCTGCAATCGAATTTGGAGCAGTTTACCTTGAGTTTGTATCAATTGTTTGCCCGTGTGTTATTGTGATTGAAGCTGAAGAAGTCATTGATGGGCAAGATGTTATAGCAGATAATTTTGTTAACTATGCTTAGATCGGACCACAGGCAGTGTAGTTCTAGATTGTCCAGGCCCAAAATTTCAACCCTGGCCACATAGGGAATTCTATTGTAAGTATTTTATTTTATTTCTTTTATTTGGTTTGCCCATTGCTTACAAGATAATAGGTATAAGTAAAAACATAGTACATGGATACATATAAGAATAATAAAAGAAATAATAGAACAGAGATGGTAGGCACGTTGGTGCGCTTATGCACACCCCCTACAGATCTCTTAGGAAAGGGGTGAGGTCAATAGTAGACAGTCTAAGGTTAAAGTTTTTGGGGTTTGGGAAAGAAATCACAGAGTCAGGTAGAGTATTCCAGACATTGACCATTCATTCTGTTGCTGAAGTCATATTTCCTACAATCAAGTTTGATGTGATTTACCTTGAGTTTGTATTTATTGTTTGCTCTTGTATTGTTATGGTCGAAGCTGAAGTATTCATTGACAAGTAGGAAATTGCAGGTAGGAGTGGAATATTCTTCTTGAGAAATTCCTCTGAACCCGCTCAATTGTGTTAATGTCTGATATACAGTGCACCAACTTGAACTGGTTGCTTGTGACTGGCAATTTCAGGAGGGTCAAAGAAGGTGAACCCTTGGCATGGAGGTGGGTTTTAACCCAAAGATAGCAAGGCTTTTTCCCACTGCTTGTGAACTGTTTTTATTACGCAGAACTATTTGAACTTATCCTTCGGTCAAAAGATAATAGATGTCCTCTGGATAAACCTTTTAATACAGGTAATACTTATGACTGTTTGTTTAGCCATTGTTTGAAGTTAGGACAGCACTTATGGCAGTTGCAGTGTCTCTACATTCTTGGGTAAAGCTTGCATTTACACATGATTGCCATTTGGGACCATATCCCAACTGTCTTCCAACATGGAAAGTGAATGGAGAAGTTGGCAGAGAAGATCACAAGATTGCAGTCCCATGATGTCTCCCTCAATGACCATTAACTACTGAAACAACAAAAAAGATTATGAAATTGGGTGTGGTTACATGACTTAATGACTTTCACTGCTTCATGATGAATTTTCTGGCCCCATTTGTGGGCAAAAGTCAAGAGTTATCTGTACATGAAAAGGTAAACCAATTATAACTTCTATTTGGGATAGTTATTTTCTGCCACCAATCAAAAGTGTGTCTTCAGAACATTCATAGAGCAATCAGGGAGAAAGGGAAGCCATGGTAGCGCAGTGGTTAGAATGAAGTATTGCAGGCTAATGTCTGCTCACTGCCAGGAGTTTGATTCTGACCAGCTCATGGTTGACTCAGCCTTCCATCCTTCCGAGGTTAGTAAAATGAGGACCCAAGATTGTTGGGGGCAAGAGGCTGACTGTAAACCTCTCAGAGAGGGCTGGAAAGCACTGTGAAGCTAAGTCTAAGTGCTATTGCTATTGCCTAGAAGGCCATATTAGCTGAATCAACCCTGATTATCAGTGGGGTGACGCATCCAGATCAGCCTCAGGTCAATTAGGAGTAGCTTATTGTTCGTACAGTCATAATAACGTACAGTAAATCGTCTTCAAATCCTCTAGAGATTTCTAAAGGAAGGAGAACAAAATGTAAATTACAAAATAACTTTAAAATGCCTAGACTCTACAGGAATGTGTGCTGTAAGCTGAGAGCACAAAACTGGTAGCATTGGCCCCAGCTATACTGAAATGGAATGAACCCTCCATAGTCCAACGGCCAACACAGAGAAGATGTCTTATGGTGAAATCTCCTGGCAAGACTATCTTCACCAGAGGCTCCTCTGAAGATTGTATGGCAGCTTATAGTAGGAAGGTACATAGAGACACACCCCTTCTAGAATTGTGACCAAGTCATGTAAACCTTCAATGGGTCAGAGCTCCAGTGTGACCAGGCAACCAGTGAAGCTGGTTTTTTTTCAGAATCTGATAAAATTTATGTCTGGTTGTACTGGTTAAAGATCTGCAATTGTGCTGAGTGTTGTTCATGAATCATCATCATGGGTATTTCAATCTTCAATGCATCATAGGTCATTTTCTCTATCAAGGTCAAAATCTGCAAGAGGGGCATGACATCATGGTCACAGTCTCACTCATTGTGTACACAGATAAGAGGTGGGACTCTGATTGTGAGCTTGCATTCATCATCCAGCAAATTTTGAGAAAGTTTGCAAGATCTCCCAAGCTTTCCTGCCATGCAGATTTGCGGGGGATCACAATTCTTGGTATTTTCCAGACTCACAGTGTCTTCCATCACAACAGATTCTTGTTTTCTTCTGCAAAAGGCCTGAGTAAATCTTTAAAACTTCCTGAGTAAATCTTTAGCAGAACATTCTTTGAAGAAGACCATTGAAATATTTGTTCTACAATCTTTCCTAGGAAATAGCTATGCAAATATAAGAATGTGTACATTGTAGGGCAGCCTTCAATTGCATCAGACCGCAACTTATAAAGTTCCCAGCTATCATAGTGATGGTTGTGGGAAGGTTTGGGTTATGAATTAAGTAGTCCCCATTTTTAATTTTCATTTTGCCTAAGAATTAATTGGGTTACCTTGGACAAGCCACTTTCTCAGTAATACTGTTTCAGAAACATCTGGGATTTATGAAAACAGATTAATAGAATTGAAAGGGACCTTCTAGATTATCCAGTCCAATCCCCCACTCAAGCAGGAGACCCTATACCATTTCTGACAAATGGCAGTCCAGTCTCTTCTTGAAAGCCTCCAGCGATGAAGCTCCCACAACTTTTGATGGCAACTTCTGTTCCACTGGTTGATTATTCTCACTGTCAGAAAATTTCTCCTTATTTCCAGGTTAAATCTCTCTTTGATCAGTTTCTATCCATCGTTCCTTGTCTGGACTACAGGTGCTTTAGAAAATACTTTGACCCCTTCCATCCTCTCTGCGGCAGCCCCTCAAATATTGGAAGATGCTCTCCTGTCTGTCCTGGCCCTTCTATTCACTGGACTAGCCAAGCCCAGTTCCTGTAACAGTTCTTCATGTTTTAGCCTCCAGTCCCCTAATCATCCTGGTTGCTCTTCTTTTTTCTTTTTCTAGAGTCTCAACATCTTTTTTATAGTGTGGTAACCAAAACTGGATGCAGTACTCTAGTATGGTCTTATTAAGGCTTTATAAAGTGGTAATAGTACATCACTTCATCTCGATTGTATCCCTCTGCTAATGCAACTTAGGATTGCATTGGCTTTTTTTGCCTACTGCTGCACACTGCTGGCTCCTATTTAGCTGATTGTCCACTAAGACTCCAAGATGCCTATCACAGTAACTGCTATTAAGCCTGGTTTCACCCAATCTGTAGGTGTGCTTTTGGTTTTTCTTGCCTAAGTGTAGGACTTTATTTTTCTCTACATTGAATTTCATTTTGTTAGATAGGGCCCAGTGTTCAAATCTGGATCTTGAGCCTATCTTCTAGGGTATCAACCATTCCTGCCAGATTTAAGAAGCTTGCACAAATGTTAGGAGAGTTGGAATAAGATTACTGATTCCTCCTCACATTGCTATAAAGAGTTTAAAGTAATGCAACATTGAATTGTCCTCAATGACTGTGGATTAAAGACTGAAAGTTACTAGGTTGCATTGTATTGACCTCAATCAGGTAGATCAGATAGAACATTAAGGCAAGATATTCTGAGTGATTTATGCCATCCTATAGCCATGGAAAGCCTCTCCTCTTTGTTGTTATTTAGTATAACCAAAACTAGATGTTAGAAGTTCCTAATAAGAATTTGGTGGTGATTTATTTCAGACCAGTCAGGAAGTTCTGTTGGGAGCAATAATTTAATTGTGGACCTTGTCCAAATTTTAACACACTTAACTGTACTTACTGTCTGCTTAGATAGACAAGTTTGGCAACTGATTCAGAATGGCTGCAGGATTTGGGTTTGGCTCGTCTAAAGAAAAGAAGAATTAGGGGTGATAGGATAGCAGTATTCCAGAACTTGAGGTGCTACCACAAAGAAAAGGAGATCGAATTATTCTCCAAAGCACCAGAGGGCACGTCAAGAAACAATGGTTGGAAACTCATGAAGGAGAGAAGCAACCTAGAATCAAGGAAAAATGTCCTAACGGTGAGGACAATTAACCAGCTTGCATCCAGACATTGTGGGTGCTCCATCGCTCAATATTTTTATGAAGAGTCTAGATAGTCACTTATCTGAAATAGTATAGATTATCCTGTTTGAGCAGGGGGCTAGACTAGAAGTCCTCCAGCACTTCCACTAGCATTTCCACTTCCTCCCCCTCCCTTCCTCCTCTTCCTCCATTTTCCCAAAAGTGTTAGATTCACTTTTTTTTCTAGATCAGCCAGGTGTGATCCATTCTGACTAACCAGTTTGAAGCCCAAGCCTAACTTCATGGGTTGGGAGAAAGTGACTGGCCCAAAGTCACTCACACTGGCTCTCAAACGTTAGTGGATATAGACAGCACATGCATTTTAATGGAATGAGTGGAATTTTTCCTAGCATTTAGATCAGAGGTCTCCAAACTTGGCAACTTTAAGACTTGGGAGTTGAAGTTCACAAGTCTCAAAATTGCCAAGTTTGGAGACCCCTGACTTAGGTAGATGCCTGGCCCTGGATTGGCTGTTCAAAAATGGCTGCCATGTTGAGCCTAGTCAATCCCCAAAATGCCGATGTAGAGATAAACTGGTGAGGTTCCCTAACACCCCTAAATATTTTTGCTGTTTTCTATAATAGTTATTGAGAGCAAATGAAAACACTTCCCAATGAATACTCTGTTGTGGAAACCTAGATGTTGGCACTTTGCTTTGTCGTGTGACAGTTTCCCTTTATTTTATTAAAGGAAGCTTGGAAAAGAAAGCAATGCAAAAAAAATTAATAATTGAGTACCAAGAGAGGTTCTCATAGTATCTTCAGGGAGCACACAATATATCAATTTTTAATCCCATCTCGACAGGTTAAGAGTACTTTTGAGAATGTGGATTAAACTCATATCATATGCCTGGCTCAAAATGCAGATTATTGTTGCTTCTTCTGTTCCTGTTGTTTATTTTCTTTAAAAGTTATGCAGACAGTTTCTAGAATGTATCTCTTTGTCTGCCTATAAAATAGATTTTAAAAAAAGACAAAGCTAATAATGGAAATTATTCCTTCAAGGGTTAAGGGGCTTTTCCCTTTATAGCTACACTCCAAATATACGTGGGCTCCACTCTGCAAAATTTCATGGGTCAAGAATTTTGAGATTGCTTTCCAGCTGGGAAAAGTTATACACCAATTTTTAATTTATCTGCTGTTTTGTTTTTGCTTTTTAAACAGCAAACAATGATAGCAGGCACAAAAGGCACAAATAGTGGGCATATTTCTTTCTGGGTTATGTAGGAATATCGACAACCGTTGCCCGAATTAAGAGTGATAAATAAAAATATTGTAGCCTAAATCTGATTTAATTGGCTCTGTGTTATCCTTGCATATGTGAAGAATCTTAGAGGAAACAGAAAATAAATATGAAATCTTAAGGCTGATACCACAGTTTTGTTGTCTGAAGTTGACGTGGTGATATGGCCCACGGAAACAACTTGCAGATTGCTTTCTTTCCTTTCCTTTTTTTTTTTCTTCTCTTTGAGTCCTAAGCAAAGGAACAAGGAACAGAATAGTTTTGCTTTATTCGTGGTTTATCAAGTAGCCCCCAGTTGGCTGGATTCCTTTAACCACTAAGCTTAGCCTGAAAAAGCCACTTTATGTTTTAACACAATGCCTAAAGCTATCTGTGGGTCACCTGAGCACACAAACCAGCTCGGGAGTATTTTGTAGAACTGGGGCTGTGCAAGGTGCCTTGGTGTGGAGAAGGCCTGGCCCTCACTCTGTGTGTGTTCCTCTCTTTGCAGTGGGATGCTAACAGTGCCTCGGAATGCCTTATGTAGACCGTCAGAATCGAATTTGCGGATTCCTGGATATTGAGGATAATGAAACCTGTGGGAAGTTCCTACGTCGGTATTTCATTCTGGATACCAAAATCAACAGCCTTTTGTGGTACATGGACAATCCTCAGGTGAGTCACTCCCTCTAAGCATTTTGTCAAGTTTCTAAAAAACCCTCATTCAAACTCCCTGGTGATGCAGTAGTTCGAATAAAGTATTGCAGAATAATCTCTGCGTCACTGCCAGCAGTTCGATTCTTACCATCTCAAGGTTGACTTGGCCTTCCATCCTTCCAAGGTGGGTAAAATGAGGACCCAGATTGTTGGGGGCAAGAGGCTGACATTGTAAACCACTTGGAGAGGGCTGTAAAGCACTCTGATATGGTATATAAATCTAAGTGCTATTGATATCGATATCTTATCTCTCTCTATGTCTGTCTCTTTATCTCTCACTATTTCTGTCTGTCTGATCTATTAATATCTATCTAATCTATATTGTCATCTTTTTCTTTTATATCTCTATCTTGCATCTATCTATCTATCTATCTATCTATCTATCTATCTATCTATCTATCTATCTATCTATCTATCTATCTATCATCCATCAGTCATAATATATCTATTAGAATGCAGTATTGCAGCTAATTTAGCTCACTGCCAGGAGTTCAATCCTGACCGGCTCAAGGTTGACTCAGCCTTCCTTCCTTCCGAGGTCAGTAAAATGAGGACCCAGATTGTTGGGGGCAAGAGGCTGACTCTGTAAACTGCTTAGAGAGGGCTGGAAAGTGGTATATAAGTCTAAGTTATATCTGAACTTAATCGAAGCTATTAAGGGGATAGATGAGATGGATGCAGATTGTTTTCAATTTTCTCATGGAAGTAAGGCCCAGTTACAATGATATTTTTGTAGATGCATGAAAGCATTTAATGTTTGTGGTTCGAACACTGTAAATGACTTTCTGTGCAAACTGTCTTTCCTCTCAAAATTACCAAAAGATAGCAACTGTACTTTAATCTTTAAAATCTTCAGAATGAACGCATGTTCCTGTCCATTGTTTCTGAAACAGTCTGGAAAATTACCAAAAGATACATTTGTTTGTCTATTTGCGTAACGAGAGAATCAACGTAAAAGACAAATCATTATGTCAATCATCAAATTAAATTTGGATTTTATGGACATTTGGATTTAACAGACACCTTTTCAAATGGTCGATATATGGAGAGTATCTTTTGAGTCCTACCCTCTCATTGCACTTAAATAGATCCATGCTCAGTTAAACATGTCTACAATGTTTATAGGATATTCAGACATGTGTCAGAGTTCATAACCTATTATCTCTGATAGAGATATTTATGTGTGTGTAACCATATAGATAATGTAGGTGATTTATATGCCAGAAAAAAGACGTAAACCTAAAGTGTGTTTATTTCAGTATGCAGTAAAACCCTAATTTTATGGATCATTAGAAAAAGTTTCTTCTTAAATCCAAATGTCCATTAAATCCAAACTGATGTAATTAGCATGATTTTTTTCCTTTCAATAATTTGGTGATTAACATAATGAAGTCCCTTGAGTCTTGTTTACTTTATTTGCAATAATACAAAATTATGCAAGCGATGCAATTATGTTGATACCACAGTTACACAAATGGACAAATGACCGTATCTTTGGGTGATTTTCCAAACTGTTTCAGAAAAAATAGACAGGAACATACATTAATTCTGAAGATTTTAAAGATTAAAGTACAATTGAAAGCAGATGTTTTCTTTTAGGAGTAAGGGAACTTTCTTTTAAATATGACAAATGCAGGTGAAATAATTACATGCTTAAAAGTGAAAGTGCAATAAATAAATAAATAAAAATAGAAAGAAGAAGAAACTTTTGATTTTGCAGCAAATGTAAGTGCAATTACAAAGTTACCTCTTATTTTATGTTGACAAAAAAATGCCTTCTCCTTTTTTTTCCATTATTTAATTTTTTTTTCCTAATAATCAAAACTGAAAGGCGTAAGTGCATTATTTTCTGTTTCATGCAAAAAGGCTGGAAGGGCTTTGCAGTCAGCCATGAATAATTGTCATGTCTCTAATTGAGGAAACCAATTTAGCCCTCTTTGCAAGTCCCAGCATCTTCACCAACCGTTTCTCTATTGTGGGTAGCATCAAACTTTTTTCACTTTTCAGCATATAGTCATCTTGCTGCAGCTGTTATGTATTTAAAAAAAAAATGTTCCATGGCTTTTTTTTTCTATCTGTCTGCCCATTAAGACCAAAAGAAAAGCCTCTAGTTTCAATTGTACATTTGTCTGTAAAATCTTCGGAATGAATGTATTTACTTACTGTACGTCCAAATATTTTTTGGCTTTTTTACATGTCCACCATAGATGGTACCATGTCCCTTCATGGTAAACCCACGTTCCTAATGAGAAAATCCAAGCCAGTGGTTTTCTCTGACTCATCTCATATCCTGTACCTTCGCCTGTCTGAGCATCTTGGCGAGAAAACCACAGCAAATATTTTTATCTGAGAAGCCGCGCCTCTCGCCCTCTGGGAGGAACTGAATTGGGGCTTATTTGTTCAACTTTAAAAAAAAGAGAGGACATTAAGAGTACCATCTGCAGTATTTATCAGCTTTTAGCTTCTTCCGGTAGTCCTCGACTTACAATTGCAAGTCGCTAAGTGAGACAGTTTGCCCCATTTTAGTCAGTAGTAACACCGCCTTATATATATATGTACCACTTTATAGTGCTTTACAGCCCTCTCTAAGCAGTTTACAGAGTCAGCATATTGACCCCCAACAATCTGGGTCCTCGTTTTACCGACCTCAGAAGGATGGAAGGTTGAGTCAACCTTGAGCCAGTCAGGATCAAGCTTCCTAGCTGTGGGCAGGGTTAGCCTCCAATACTGCATTATAACCACTATGCCATCAACTAATCTTTCCTTCCTTCCTTCCTTCTTTCCTTCTGCAATAGCACTTAGACTTATATACCACTTCACAATCCTTTCCAGCCCTCTCTAAGCAATTTATAGAGTCAGCCTCTTGCCCCCAATGATCTGGGTCCTCATTTTACCCACCTCAGAAAGATGGAAGAATGAGTCAACCTTGAGCCGATTGAACTTCCTGGCAATACAGCACTTCAAGGCTAGGTCACATCGCCCGATGGATGCAAAACGTATGTAAAAGGACACAGCGGACGGCCAAAAATCCGGGGGTGG
>BHFT01019516.1:0-48005 GCA_004320025.1 Laticauda laticaudata
ATGGAATATTTTTCTCGTCCGCTGTGTCCTTTTTACAAACGTTTTGCATCCGTCGGCCAGTGTGACAGGGCCTTAAGGGAGGAATGCCCCACGATTTGGGAAACCTGATGTAAATAAATATAATGAAGGGATAGGAAATTTTCAAGATTTCATAGGATTAATTCAATTACTAATGGGGTACCAGTCTAGTTTCTGATGACACAAATTGATTTTTGTTCAAGGTAACTTGAAAAACTTTATTCAAATGTTATTTGAAGAATAATTAACATCCATTAATTAAACATAGTTTTATTTAAATATGTTACCGTTTCAGTTACAAACAGGAATTCTTAACAGATTACCTTTTTTGTTCAAATGTCTTTCTTAGCAAAAATATTACATTTGGATTCTTTAAAATTATCAGTTATACATACTTAGTTATTTATACATACTTAGCGTAGCAAATTGTTGGTCCCAAAGCCAGAGCAAACTCTTGTCACTCGTTCTTTTGACAGGTAGCATTGTGTTGTTTTCCTTTCATTCTGCCACCACCCCCACCCCCACCCCCAAAGCAACTTTCAGAAGGCCTGTTTAAAACCTATGGTCAGGCAGGCCTTCCACTTGTGTATGGTGCATTGAGTTAGATTCTGAGGCTTAATATGCTGCAAACCTAATTAGGAAGCTGTTCCTCCCAGGCTGTGAGACCTCAAAGATTATTAAAAGCTGTGAAAATCCACAGATTTCAGATGTGATAAACTTCTCATTGTAGGCTCTCTAATTGATAATAAGTAGGTATATGTTACCCCTTGATAACATCATGACCAATTTCATGGCTTGAAATCACATTGAAATGGATGTCTTCTTCGTTCTTGCCACAGGAAAGAAACCCCCTGAATTTTTAGGAGTGTTTTCTGAAGGATTAAATGAAGGACTCTTGGTTTAATTGCTGCAAAATATGTGTCAGAAAAGCTTTTTCTCTCTGCAGATGTCTCACACAAAGCCTTACATCAGAAAGAAGGCAGTGTTAATCATGTATAAAGTGTTTTTGAAATATCCTGAATCCCTTCGGCCTGCATTCCCCCGCCTTAAGGAGAAACTGGAAGACCCAGATCCTGGTTAGTGATCCAGAAGATTCTAAGCAGTTTGGGACTCTTGACCTGGGAAGAAGGTGTACATTTAAATAATCTGGATAAGGTCTTTTGCAGTAATAGAGATGTTACTTGTATACCAGATTCCTTAGTTTTGTACTGGAGATGCTATGACATTCTAGGACCAAAATAAACAGCTTTGCACGCCATTTATTTAAGCATATGCACAGGGTGAGTGTGAAGTGCAAAGGAAAATGTTGGACAGATTAACTCGTGAAGCTCTCAAAACTTTATCTTGCTTCCCAAAAATAGTTTATTAGCAGCATTACTGGAGCTAAATTAAATATGCTGATTAGCACAGCTGTTACATACCACAGCAGCTTTGTACCTTATGTTCCCATTTCCCTCACTGAACCTCTGTGATAGACAAAACAGGCATTGACAGGTAGAAAGTTTTGATGTGGGAATATGGATTAAGTGTTTTTTTAAATTAAATTTAGAATGTGAGAAGACAATACATGTAGATATGCCTTTTCTCTCAGATCAGAATTTGCTGCTCCTTTAAAACAGTCTATTGTTGGAGTTGGGGGGGGGAATGTTCTATTTTTTTTATACCAAGAACACCCCTAATGTTCTACTTTTCTGCCTTCTAACTTAATACTATTCACCCCATGCTTTTTTCTAGGCAAAAGCTCAGTGTTACCATCTCCCTAGTTACCATCTTCCCATCTGGCTGTTATAGTTCAGTGCGACTGGAAGACCAAGTTTATAGGAAGGTTGGGGTATACAATTGGATATAAATGCAGGACTTTGGCATGATAGCCATGAAGCCCTTATTGACTGTAAAACACTACTCATCCTTCACATTTGTATTAGGGTAAAGAGCTTAAATTCTTTGCCAGTTTAAACAGTAGCATAGTGGGAACGAGGAGATGTTTTTCAAGTTTCAACTATATCTTGTGAGCATGCTTGTATTTCAGATACTGTATAGTTAGAAATCTCCTTTCATGTGTCATTGGAACATTCTTGTGGGGCAGGAATTGGATGGACTTTTCTATTTCCAAATCCCTCTAAGTTGTTTTACATGGATTATTTTGCACATTAATTAAGTAAAAAAGTGTTGCTTAGTTGCTATTTATGAGCCTCACAGCCCCTCTTACTAAGATATTCCACCCTCTTTTTTTTCCTCCAGGTGTCCAATCAGCTGCTGTGAATGTTATATGTGAGCTAGCCAGACGCAATCCAAAGAATTATCTTTCTCTTGCTCCACTCTTTTTTAAGCTGATGACGTCATCCACTAACAACTGGGTCCTCATTAAAATTATAAAATTGGCAAGTATTAGCAGGTCCTGGCAACTGGTATCTCTTCTCAGTATATGTGGTGTGAAAAACACAACCCTGTCACTTCAGAGGTGTAGCAGCTGACACAGACTGATGTGGAGAAAAGCAGCAGACTGTAAGACTGGCTTTGGAGGGGAATTGTTGATTTTCAGGCAAGCACTAGTAGAAATCTGCCAGGCAGACAGAAAAATGAGATTGGAAACAAGAATGAGCAAAAAAGATTCTGCTTGACAATAGTTCCATTACTGGTTGTTTTTAACTTCCCATCCTTATTCCCAAAAGCAATCATGGTTACAAAAAACAAAATTATGAATTAAATAGGATTGAGTTTGCATAATCAATAATACATGGACTTCAATCTGTTGATCCTATACAGGTAGTCCTCGACTTATGACCACAATGGAGTTTACCCATCATTGTAACTGTTGATGGTCGCAAAACAGGTCATGTATTTTCTGTAGCAGTTGTAAGTAAACCCATGGTTTGCTGTGGGTAAAAGATTGTCAAAAAACAGAAGTAAATGCTGATTTTCAGCAAAGCTGTCATAAGATGCCATATGACCCCAACATGCTGCAAATGGCCATGTTGCTGAGTGCCTAAACTTTGGTCATATGATCATGGGGGAGATGACTGTCAGAACTTTGATAAATAGCCTCAAGGTAGGTGTATCATAACTTTGTACAGTCACTATGTGACTGGTTGTAAATCAAGCACTACCTGTATGCTTTCACAAGACCGGAATCTACACAGGTGTCTCGACTCCTGGGGAATACAGAGTTGAGTCTGGCAGCTGCTATCTGGTGTCTTGGATAGAAAGAGATTCGCTGGCACCTGTATGATTGCTGAAACATACTCTTTTCTATCTTAAAAACTTGACTATGGATTCATATGTAATTCATTTTATTTAATTTATTGTTGAATTTTATCCCACCTCTCTTTATGCCAAGATTTAAACAATCTTACAGCAATAACAATGCAAAATAAGAAGAAATAATGCAATTAAAATTAGCCCTTAAAGTAAGCAGAATAATAATTTAATGAAAATAAATTTGTTATCATTGCCCTAAATATTGAAGCTGAACATGCTCCCATTCCATAGCATGTGAGTTATATAGGATAAAATCTTTTCCTGAATATTTGATACCATACTTCTGACAAGAGGGAATGGCCAAGATTTCTCATGCTGGGTAATTTCATAGTGAGAGATGTGAAGCTACAAATAACCCCTAGAAAGTTTACACATTTAAGACCTTCCTATAATTTGAAAGTTCTTCTGGGTCAAGTAGGGTTTTTTTCCAACAATGATGTGCAAGTAGCAGATTCCACATTCAAGGATCCCTTCCCTGAACTTTGGAGTCAATCACAAAGTGGCTGATTCAATTAGCCAGCAAAGACAAGGCTGGAGCAAGCAAGTGATGATTCTTACAGGATGGTCAAATCCTATAGCCTGCAATTTATTCCAGAGCTATATATATATATATATATTTAAGATTATTAGGATGAAGCAGAAATACAAAGGCAGCACCTCTTTAAAGCAGTTGTATCTTTTATTAGGCTTCCATGGAATTCTGAAAAAAAGATACAGCTGCTTTAAAGAGAGGCATGCTCCCACATGTGTGGAAGCTTATTTTTCAAAAAGGCTTTGAAGCATATTCATCCGAATCTACTTTGACTGGCAATAGCTTTTCATGGGCCTCTTATAGCCAAGATTTCTATAACTGCAGATGCCAGGGCTTTATGCACCCAGAATAAATATTTTTACCTTTAAGGTATGGCCTCTTCATTATAGTTTTTTCTCATATTCTTAGATTTCCTTTACATTTCTGCCGCTCTTCTAGTTGCTGCTAAGGGAGGAAAAGGAAATTTAGCTTTCATTTGTGCAGTTTTACAAATTTCAGGAAATACTGTAAAAATTAGTTTGCTATAAGCTCATATAAGTAACAGCTCTCTCCCTTAAAAGATTCCTTGCTATATTGTCTTTATAAAAGTTTGTCACTTTACTTAATTGTAAGTGGCATGCAGTAATAGAAATATAAAAAATATAAATGTGATGGGTATGACTGTCATGGAGGGAGGACTTTTTAGGCAAGTTATTGTTAAATATCTGTGTTACTTTACAAACCTTAGTAAGACCACACTTGGAATACTGCATCCAATTCTGGTCACCACAGTATTAAAAAGATGTTGAGACACTGGAAATAGTACAGAGAAGAGCAACAAAATTATTAGGGAGCTGAAGACTAAAACATACAAAGAATGATTACAGGAATTGAGTATGTCTGGTCTAGTGAAAAGGACTAGGGGTAACATGATAGTACTGTTCCAATATTTGAGGGGCTCCTACAAAGATGAGACAGTCAAATTATTTTCCCAAGCACCAAAGACAAGGCAAGAAACAATGGTTGGAAACTAATCCGAGAGAAGCAACCTAGAACTAAGGAGAAATTTCCTAACGATGAGAGCAATTAATCAAGCTTGCCTTCAGAAGTTGTGCGTGCTCTATCACTGGAGGCTTTCAAAAAGAGTCTGGACAACAATTTGTCTGAAATATTATAGGTCTCAAGCAGGAGACCTATAATATTTCAGACAAGACCTCCAAGGTTCCTTTCAACTAATATTCTATGTTCTATATTCTATCTATATGTGTCCCATGGGAGAATGAAGCAGACAATTCTTAAATGATAGATGTTGACCTTCATGCTGCCAGTGTGAATGGAGTCCTATCTTTGGCCATTATAGAATAGCAAAAATGAAGGTGTCTGCAACACTGTACTCTCTGCAGTGTGTGTATGTGTTTGGAAGGATAGGATTAAGAAGTCTGGGGTACCTAATTTCTAAAAATGGCTGAAGGAGGCAAAGATGATTAAGGCAAAAATACCCTCCCATGCTTTTTTTTTTAGAAATGGTCTTTACTTGGAAAGCTGTAATATAGATAATATTTTCCCTTTTGATCTTTATATAGTAAAATGTCACAGGACATTAAATTCAAGACTAAAATTCTCATAAAATTTGCTGCATAATTTATAGTAATGGCTTTGAAAGTGTGCTAGGCATTTTGGGGGAAGTATAAACAATTATTTGTTTATTAATCATTAATAGCCAGATGGAACTTCTTTGTTTGAATATAAGTATCTCTCTGATTATCAGTTGCTACTGAGCCATTTGTTGGATGGGTTTTTCTTATACGTCCTTGTTGTGGGCTTCTCCAAGGTAATTTCTGACAATAATAAGATAATAGATTGATTGACCTTTCTTATAATCTGGCAGAATTCTGGAATCCTCCTTTGTTTTCTGCAATCACTGTTTAAGGGTCAACAAATGGTTTTTAAATCCAAATATTTTTTAGCCTGCTAAGTATCTCCCTGGTCTCCACAGAGTAGAGGTATGCTGATCAGATCAAATCCAGCCTTCCCTTTCTACTCGATGCAACCAGATACCAGTAGAAAGCCAACAGGCAAGAGATGACTAATACAACTCTTCTTTTTCTGAGTAAATGCATAGAGAGGAATCCTGCTACTGATGGTGGAAATATTGTAATTATCGGGACTGAACCCTGGTTGGTAGGTTTTCATCACTGTCAGAAAGACTCATATTGATGTTGTTCCCATACAATACTACACATAAGTTATACTAAACAGTTCATAGGCTTGCATATCACACTGAGCCACAACCAAGCAAAATATTTTATGGCTAAGATTAGGTTTAAGCACTGTGCCAGTTCATTAATTGACAGTTTGAATTTACCTATTACTGTAGTTTTCTGAAGCAGTTCAGGTTCTTGTCTGTTGCTGTATGTCTACTCGTGTTTACAGAATTAGCAAATATGCTGAGGCAACTACCAAGTAATTTCCTTTCTTTTCTTTTTTAGTTTGGTGCTCTCACCCCTTTGGAACCCAGGCTAGGAAAGAAATTGATAGAACCCCTGACCAATCTAATACATAGGTAAGTCAGATAATTCTTCCAGATTTTTTCATTTGGTGGCTGGGGGAGATGGCTCTAATCAGCCATCTATATATTTTGATGTCAGTATTAAATAATTCAATAAAACTATTTGTGCTACTGGGTTAGGTTAGTCATTGGTATCCTGGGTGTTGGCATTGGTTTGACTGTCTTTTTTATTTGCCACCATTGTGCAATTTTTTAATCGTGATTCCCCAGACAGCACCAAAAATAATGTTGTTTTATCCCTTTGAGGGTAGTCCAGGTAGTCTTCAATTTATGACTGTAATTGAGCCTGGAATTATGGTTGTAAGTTGTGGCTGTTGTTAAGCCTGACTCTAATTTTATATCCTTATTTGCCATTAAGTGAACTGGTTTTCTGCAATGGCTGTATTTGTTGGAAACCAGAAATAAATGCTGGAAATCAGCAAAAAAATGCTCATGATTGTGGTCATGTGACTGCGTGGTACTGCAAATGACTGTAAAAGGGAGCTAGTCCAAATCCCCAAAATGTGATCATGGAAACTGCAAGTGGGATAAATGAGGCCATTGGAACTACTTATAGACTAGGTGGAAAAAAGAAGTGTCCATTTAATCCTGTTTTTTTCCACAAAGTCACTTTTCTAAATTAAATAGAATTCATGGCAACTCTATCCATATTTTTAAAAGTAATCTACTTCCAAGAAATGAAGCAAAATGGGCACTCCCACTCTTTCCAGTCTTTGATTAATAGCAAATCAAAGCAGAAAGTTATTCTAAATCCATTCTGCAAAAGAAAAGAAAGTTATGTACAGAAGAATGTTCATGCAACAAAATATAAATGTTGATTCTGCTTTTCCATAATTGTATTTGTCTGTCCTTCTATCCCATGAGTAGGATACCCACTCAAGATTACTTGAAGTGATGATATAGATCAGGGATGTCAAACTCAAGGCCTGCGGGCTACATGACGCCCGCAGGGTGCTTAAATCTGGCTTGCAGGGCCAGCCTGGAAATATCAAGGGACCAGCCTGCAGTGCCTCTGGCGGCTAAAACGGACTGCATGCGTGGGGGGGGAACGCCTTATTTGCACCTTCCATGGCCTCCTGCAGCACTCTGCCAGCCAAAAATGGGCCCAAAATGGGCCAAAAAACAGGCCGGAAAACAGACCGAAAACAGGCCACACAGCCCTTTTTCAGCCAGTACAGTGCTGCAGGAGGCCATGGAGGGAGAAAACGTTTTGGCCGGCAGGGTGCTGCAGGAGGCATCCATGGTCGTCATCTCCACTGCCATCCCTCCCTGCTGCCTCTGCTGCCGGCCCTTAGAGGAGAACTACAGTGCTGATCCAGCCCTCGAAGATATCCAGTTTGACACCCCTGATATAGAAAAACATAAAGAGCCAGTGCAACAATTGATGCCCTAGAAAGGAAAAGTTGTCAGAATAGACAACAACAGGCCCAATAGCAAGACCAGTCACAGTGGGCCTGGGGAAACAGCTCTTCTAAAAAAGAGTGGGATCAGAGCTGTTTGGATCCCATGGGGAGGAGGGGATTGGTGATCCAAAGAGCAGATGGTACAACCAAGAAAGCCTGTCTCCCGAGACTCATCAGATGACATGCCTTAATACAGAGGCCCCCAACTTCTGGTCCTTGGACTGGCAGTAGTCCACAGCATGCCAAAAGGCCCATCCACAGGATGCAGGCAGCATGGGAAACCATGCCCCCTCTGGTTTGCAGAAAAACCTCTCTCCACAGAACTCTCCCTGGTGCCCAAAAGGTTGGGGGCTGCTGTCTTAATAGATATGACTCAAAGCATGCAAACTCTGTCAGATCTTACAAGTGGGCAGTCATAATAGGAGAAAGATGAACCCTCAAATAAGCTTTATACAGCTTTATACACCTCGACTTAAAACAATTCATTTAGTGACCATTCAAAATTTACAATGGCACTGAAAAAAGTGACTTACAGCCATTTTTCACGCTTACAATCTTTGCAGCATCCCCATGATCATGTGATCAAAATTCAGGTGCTTGGCAACTGGTTCATATTTATGACCATTGCTGTGTCCCAAGGTCACGTGATCACCTTTTGCAACCAATTGACAAGCAAAATCAATAGGGAAGCGAGATTCACTTAACAACCATGTTACTAGCTTATGAAGTTCAGTGATTCATGTAACAACTGTGCCAAGAAAGGTCAAAATGGGGCAAAACTCATTTAAGAAGCTTCTCAACAATGGAAATTAGGGGCTCAATTGTGGTCATAAGTTGAGGACTACCTGTAGTTGACAACTAGCACCCTGAATTGCACCTGAAAACATATTGGTAACCAATGCAACTTGTGTAATGGTTAGTATCATGGCATGCATTTGACTGCTGGTGGAGCCACATTTTAGACCAGCTGAAGCTTCTGAGTGGTTTTCAAGGGCAGCTCACCTAAACTTTATAATAATCTAGACAAGAGATGACTAAGCTAAGGCTGACTATGAATAAGGCTCTCTGAAGCAAAAGTTAGTATTTTTTTCTTTCAATGTTTTACACACCTTATTTCTTTAAATTATAGAAACCATACATACAGTCACCTTTCTGGTGAAACTTCTTCTGGGGCTAACTGTGTTTCATAATTCAGTCATTTGTCTGTCTTTTTTCCTTAGCACTTCAGCCATGTCACTCCTCTATGAGTGCGTGAACACAGTGATAGCAGGTAAGGAAGTATCATTGAGGTATATTACATTTTCTAAATAGCAAAAAAGAAAAGCAGATACTTTATAAATATATGTCTGAAAGTTAGCTTTTTCCAGGAAAAGTTGACTGAAAATTAAACATGTGCATCCTTAACTCTTTCACAGTGTTAATTTCTCTTTCTTCGGGAATGCCCAACCACAGTGCAAGCATCCAGGTAACAGGCTTTTGCTTTTGGTGTCTGTCTCTTATTTTGTGTTGGCTTTGAATGTTGTGGTATCTTAATTATACACCTAGACTGGATGTATATTCTAGAGGGGATCTGTGCAGGTGGTTAGATGTTTCCTGTTTCATATGTTGCTTTCTCACACACCAAAGAATTCAGGAGCAGATGGGCCAGCTTAGCAATGTAATTCCAGCAATATGTGGGACATAGGGATGTCCTCACAGAATATACTCTTGAGGGATCAGTAGGAAGATTCTCCATGTATGGCTACTGTCTAAACAAAATAATTAGGAGCCAAAACAGGAATACTGTCTCATGTCAAGGTTAGATAGCATGTTCATAAAAGGATAGACCCACAGTCAAAAAATATTGACTGTGATAACTGAATGAAATTTCATATTCAGTGTAGACTAGCACTATCCCAAGTACCAGGTTGCTTTGGTAAAGGAGGAAGGCAGAGGGATTGGCCCAAAGTCACCCAGTTGGCTTTCATGCTTAAGGTGGACTAAAACTTTCAGTCTCTTGATTTCTAGCCTGTTGCCTTAATCATTAGATTAAATTGATTCCTATTATTATGGCCGTATCTTCTTTCTGTAGCCCTATCATGCAGCTCCCCCAGGAAATGGAGCCCTCAATAAGAACTAGTGTGCCCATCCATGTTGAGATTATAGCAGGTCTTCTCTTCCCCCTGTGCCCTTACTATATTCCACTAGGAGTTATGGAATGGTCTTCCACTAATTCCACTATTAGCAAGAACTACTGAGATTTATAAAGAATAGAAGACCTTAAGCTGCAGAAGGAGGAAAATCCTTGGCTCAGCAGAAGAGATTAATAATATATATACTGTCTCTGCAGCTTTGTGTGCAGAAGCTGAGGATCCTGATAGAAGACTCAGACCAAAACTGTAAGTATGGGAGAAGCTGCCATCTTGGAAGGTAGTAGTAATTAAGGCCAAGGAACTAGGCACTATATTTTAAAACTGAAATAGCTAAAATGAAAATATAAATATAAATATATACATAAATATATATATAAGTTTTCGCGGGTACTTACATGTATGCAGTTCAGCTTCCTTCGGGTATTATCCCACATGCATTCATGTAAGTACCTGCGAAAACTTAAAAAAACACATACATACATACATACATACATACATACATACATACATATATATGTGTGTGTGTGTTTTTTTTAAGTTTTCGTGGGTACTTACATGTGTGCTGTTCAGCTTCCTTCGGGTATTATCCCACGTCATTGTAAGTGCTTTTAAAGTTATAGCAACGTTCAGCAGAATTCTCATCTATCATCATCAGGCTTCTGTATTGAGTTCGTAATGTGGGTCAGGCTTTCACAGGCCGTTGGTTTTAAATTTGAGGCGAGTCCTATTGCTGTCCCAGTGATGCTTTTTTCTTCATCCTGATGATGGAGATCTATGTCTGTGTTTATTGGACTTGGAGTTTGTCTTGATTGGTGTTTCTGGGTTCTTCTGTCTGTTTTGTGGCTTTGATTGGCTGGCAACACTGTGTTCCTTTATTGAGGCTTCAGTGCAGCTTGGCTTCGTGTGAAAGGACGGCTATTATCTATTAGAAGCCAAGTTTCATCTGGGTGCCTGGGTTGGTGTGTTTGAGCTGGAGGTATCAGAGGGATCTGTTGTTTGTGCCCAGGTGTTTGCCTGGCTCTGTGGTGTGCGAGATCTTTCTATTTGAGAGTGCAGGCTTCCATAATGATTGACAGTCTGGTGAAATCATCTCTTCATTCATGCTTTCAAGGTCTTTTTTCAATCTCTATGGCTTTCTCTGATGACTCTGTGGCTGGGGTTTTCTATAGTGGCTAGGGTTTTAGTGCCCATTGAAGTTTATGGTGACCTGTGGTTTTCATGTGTTGACTAGTGAGAGGTGTGTTCCAGCTTTTTACTGCATTTTTGTGTTCATCAGGCGGGTACTTATTCTTCTATTGGTCTGTCCAATGTATGTGCCACATATCTGGAAAATTAACAAGAAGAAAATTTATAAACCAGCCACATAAGCAAAGAAATCCAACAGGACGAGCATACCAAGACGAAAAAAATCTTCCAGATGCCCCAAACTATACGGCCTCCCAAAAATACACAAAGAAGCATACCTCTCAGACCCATAGCTCCAAAGGAGCACCACTACAAAACCTAGCTAAACACTTAGCAAAACAACTATAGCCCCATCTGAAACCGCAAGCTCATATGTACAAAACTATAACCATTCTTAAAGAATAATCAAAGATCTAACACGTAAAAACAGAACAGAAGATCTGCTTGTAAGTTTCGACGTGGTATTCAGCTTACTTCATCCAGTCCCGATAAAGGAGAAAACTCTTGGGAATCATCAAAAATTAATATACCACCAGCTAAAGGACCTGCAATGGAAACTAACAGAACACTGGCCTAACAGCCACACCATATTTCATATCACAAAGGAAACAAGATAGCAAGCAAATTGAAGGAAGCCCTATGGGATACCACTTCAACCCGTCATTGCAAACCCTGTTCATGAAGAAGATTCGAATCCAGAGCCTCTGGCTATGCACCCACAAACCCAAACTATGCCGCTAAAATCATCGATGACACATTTGTGATTTGCCTCATGGAAAGAGAAAACCTAAACGATTTCCTAACACACCTAAACCAGCACAACACGCCCAAATATCAGTTCACCAGTGGAAACGGTAAATAAACAAACAACTACCATTCCTAATGTACTAATCTACAAAAGAACAGATGGCACACCTAGGACACACCGTTGGAGAACCAGAAGCAAAAACACACCATCCGCTACCTGTCAACGTCCCAATCCCACCAGCACCCAGCACAGATAAATCCTGTCGAATAACACTTATTACCAGAACCAAACGCCTTGGCAGACAAAACACATTATAAAGACTTAGAACTCTGACCATGATGATAAGTGATCTTGACAGCCAACGGCTTCCACACAAACACAAAATACTAGCTTGATCACCAAAAACACACTAAGACCATAATAGAACCTAGAAGAATCAAAGACCTATGGAACAGCTGTTCCTGCCCTACATAAGAGGTAATACAGACAAAATCAGTAAGATACTACACAGGCATCACATTCAAGACTGCTTCAAAACCAGACAAAAAATAGCAGCTCCTGAGAACCCTCAAAGATAAAATTGACCTGGAAAACCAAGGATTATACGAAAGTTCCCTGTGCATCAGCCCAGCCACACATTCACAGACCATAGAAGAATAAGTACCCGCGTAAATGAACACAAAATGCAGTAAAAAGCTGGAACCCCTCCTCACTAGTCCAACACATGAAAACCACAGGTCACAACATCAACTTCAATTGGCACCAAACACCCTAGCCACTATAGAAACCACCAGCCACAGAGTCATCAAGAAAGCCATAGAGATTGAAAAAAGGACCTGAAAGCATGAATGAAGAGATGATTCCACAGACTGTCAATTCATTGGAAGCTTGCCTCTCTCAAGTAGAAAGATCTCCACACCACAAGCCAGGCAAACACCGTGGCACAAAAGAACTCCCTCTGATAACCATTCCAGCTCAAAACCACTCACCACGCAGTGCCCCAGATCAACCTGGCTTCCTAATAGATAGATATCCGCCTTTCACACGAAGCCCAAGCTGCACTGAAAGCCTCTAATACGAAACACCGATGTTGCCACGCCAGAGGTTCAAAGCCACAAGGGTGAGGATCTAAGCAGAAGAAACCAAAACACATCAAACAACTCCAAGCCAGTGAACACATACCAAGAACTTCAACCAATCAGGGGATGAAGAAAAAAGCATCCTGGACAGCAATAGGCTAGCCTCAAATTTAAAACCAACCGAGCTGTGGTGAAGCCTGACCCACCATACGAACTCAAGTACAGAAGCCTGATATGACAGATGAGATTCTGCTGAAAACGTTGCTACAACTTTAAAGCACTACAATGAACGTGGGATAATCCCGAAGAGAAGCGTGAACAGCATACATATATATATATATAGAGGTCACAAACATCAACTTCAAGTGGCCAAACCCATAGCATATAGAAAACCCAGCCACAGAATCATCAGAGAAGCCATAGAGATTTGAAAAAGACCTGACAAGCATGAATAGAAGAGATGTTCCAGCAGAACTGTCAATCATTTGGAAGCCTGCACTCTCAAATAGAAAGATCTCCACACCACAAAAGCAGACAAACACTCTGAGCACAGACAGACTCCCTTTGATGCTCCAACTCAAACACCCCCCCACCTCGAGCACAGACAGACTCCTCTGATGCCTCCAACTCAAACACCCCCCCACCAGGCATCCCAGGTGAAACCCACTTGCTGACTGAAAGAACAGCCGTTCCGTCACACGAACCAGAGTTGCATTGAAAGCTGCAAACACAAGCACAAGGAGTGCTGCCAGCCATCAAAAGCCACAAAACAGAACAGAAGAAACCCAGACAACACCTAAATCAATCAACAACATCCACGTTCCACATGAACACGACCCAGGTAATTAAGCCAATCAGAATAGACCAGCCTCAAATTTGAAACATGAGCAACTGTCGAGAACACACTTCCATACAGAAAGCCTATGATGGAGATGAGATTTCTGCTGAAACGTTGCCTACACTTTAAACAGAACTACAATGAGCTACAACTTTAGACAGAATACAATGACGTGGGATAAGATACCCGAAGGAAGCTAAACAGCACAAATGTAAGTACCCGCGAGAGCTTAAAAAAAAAAAAAACATATATATATATATTAATTTTGCTTGTGGTGATTCTTAGTCTCTCCCAGCCACTTCTGAATTTAGAGAAAGCATTTGCTAAAATGAATAGGCTTAAATTATGGAATGTTTTGCTGAATATCGTAAGTACAGTATATAATTATAGTAAAACATATATAGTGTAATGGTTAGTAAATGGTTCAAAACTGAGCAGGAAGTAAGTCACAGATGTGTAGAGTTTCATTGGTTGCTTAGTTTATTGAATGTTTATTGATGTTAATGATGTATTAATTTGGGATGTATGTATGTATGTATGAACACCAGTATGCAGATGATACATGTTTGTCTGAGAACTTAAATAAAATTTAGTTCATGTCAGATTACTGGTATAATGCAACCAGGAGCATGGATCTAAAAAAAATGCATCAGAAGCCAAGATTTTTTTGGTTTGACAGGGAACATGAAATAACTGCTGCATGTAAACCTAAGCACATGAATTTGTGTAGCAGAAAGTTTGCCACAGATGGGAAAATGGATGGGGAATTTTGAAATATACTTATGCTTTAGAAAAATGTGGATAACATATGACAAAGAATGCCATTTATCAAAAGATGCCAAAATAGCCTAAAGCTGTGTTTTGTCCACATCTGTTAAATGGAAGTGAAAGTTGGATGTGTTATCCCCCAAAGAAGTAAAGTGATAGGTATGTATTTTTGTATAAGAAAGGAGAAGAAAAAGAATGTTTTATAGAAAGAAAGAAAGAAAGAAAGAAAGAAAGAAAGAAAGAAAGAAAGAAAGAAAGAAAATTTTGATTTGATTTAAGAATGACACATTTTATAAAACAGCTTCTAGTATGTTAACCTTCCCCAAGCTGGTGCTTTTCAATTTTGTTTTCTTTAGCAGGCAAGATGGTTGGGAATTAAAAGAATTTTGTTCTCTAGAGGCTTTTAATTTGAGACAACTGTAGAATGGGGACTTTCTTTTTCTTTGTTGTTACCATTAATACAAATGGTATTAACGGTAACAAAATGGTGCTCTTTTAATGCCATTGGTGAACTTGGGAAGAAGAGGAAGAAGAAGGAAAAGAATCAATTGCATGTGCCTCCCTATTCCTAACATCTCCAAGTGGTATTAGCTGGCAAGTCTAAATAGAAAATACTGAACTGGTCAGAGCAATAAAGACCAATGTCTTATTGCTTATGTTCCTTCTGTTTGTGTAGTAAATGCACTAGATCCAACAGACACTGACAAAGGTAACCCTCTATATCAGAACAAAACTTCAGACTACTGGAATTTGATACATTTATCACCATGTGTGAAGGTTGTTCTTGCAAAAATGGAGAGGGCCCTTACAAGGAGGTTTTTCTAAATTGTGTTTTCTTTTTTGTGTGTGTATGTTGTTTCTTTACATCAGTGAAGTATTTGGGATTGCTGGCAATGTCCAAAATCTTGAAAACACATCCTAAATCAGTACAGTCTCATAAGGATCTCATTCTCCAGTGCTTGGACGATAAAGATGAATCCATCCGCCTCCGAGCCTTGGATCTTCTATATGGAATGGTAGGTTTAATACTTACTGTGCATCATGGCTAATTTGTTTTTCTAACTAGTAACCTAGATACTGGAGTGACTAATACAGTCTTGATAATAATGAGATGGAAAAAAGAGAATCTAAGATAGCTTATTCATTTACTATTTGTTTAAGCAGTTGTATCCTTAAGCCACTTTCAAGGCAGCAAAGAAACTGAGAGGGTCAAAAGTTTCCAGAATCTGGTTTAGCTCACTGCTACATCCTATGGGTTTTCTGCCAAGCTGCATCAAATAGGCATCTTCCCATGTCCTGTTTTGAGACCAACATTTGGTAACTGGTGCCTGAGTTTCTGTTTGTTTGGGCCCTTGCTACAGGTGTCCAAGAAGAATTTGATGGAAATTGTGAAAAAGCTGATGATCCATGTGGATAAAGCTGAAGGAACAACTTACAGGGATGAGCTGTTAACCAAAATCATTGATATATGTAGCCAGTCCAATTACCAGTACATCACCAACTTTGAATGGTCAGTATTTATCACATACTTGGATCCTGCTCTATAGTCTCAGGAGGATTTCAGAAGGTTATACAATGTTTTCCACCAAAGTAAAGTTTAAATCTTGCATAATACAAGTAATTCTCACTTAGTGTCCATTTGTTCAAAGTTATGACAGTGCTGAACCAAGAGACTTACAACCAGGCTTTGAAATTCCAGCCATTGCAGCAACCCCATGGACACATGAACAAAATTCCCTTAAAGGAGATGTGGTGTGGAGGGTTCTTGCACCAAAGAATAGCTAATAAACCACATACTATATATCCTATTGCTTCTTTTCTGTTTCTCTTTTATGGATAGCATTTCTTCCCAAATGTAGCCCACATCCTTATATCTATCAGTTTTACTCAACCTTTTTGCTTTCTTTAACTGCTGCTTTCCTCAGAATGTGCACTTTATGTTGGATTATTTTGAGTTTCCTCATAATGAAGAGATGCAAAGTCTGTTTTTAACAGTTATATTTAAAAAAAAAATCAATAAACAAACCTCAATCAACAAAGGCTGTTTGTTTTACAGAGAGAGACAACATCCAAAGAATTTAAATGGTTCTGCTTTTTCAAATCTACATAAATTTTGGAAAAATGTTGTTTAAAAATGTTTACTCATATACAAATGTACATATTTGCTCACTCTGCTTCTGTACGCACACATACACGCACGTACATTCACTTATACACACATCCCTTGAGCAAATTTTATTTCTAATCCAGCATTGTGTGAAATTAGAAATTAGTAATAATGCTTGTTGTACCCCATTGCTCTAATGCTTGTTGTACCCCATGGTTCTAATAGGATTTTGTGAGGAGATAGCTGTTGGAGCAGCCCTGAAATTCACATAATCTGAAACAGGAGAGTTGGAGCAGGCAGCTATAGCTAATTACCTTTGAGCGGTTCTGATACAAGCAGATAAAGGCTAGGCAGAACAAAGAGAGGAACAGAAAACGCAGAAGCTACCAATGGGCATATAATGATGTGGGGAGGGGAACCTAGGCTGGGAACTAGAATTTGAAAACCAAAAGCAAGCTGAGGAAGAAATTAACAAGCAATAAGTAGAGTACTTGTGTGTGTAGAAGCTTTAAGGATAATAGAGATATTAACATTTGAATTATTGAAAATTGCAGTGTACATGAAGCATGCATGAAATTTGCCAAAGGGCCTCCTCTTTATAATAATAGTCTCCCCTTGGTTTCTCTGCTTGCACATCAGTACCTCTTCTTATCCGTTTCAGGTACATCAGCATCTTAGTGGAGCTGACACGGCTGGAAGGTACAAGGCACGGCCATCTCATTGCCTCCCAGATGTTAGATGTGGCAATCCGAGTGAAGGCCATCCGCAAATTTGCTGTGTCCCAGATGGCCATGCTTCTTGACAATGCTCACTTACTGGCCAGCAACACGCAGAGGAACGGAATCTGTGAGGTGCTGTATGCTGCAGCTTGGATATGTGGAGAATTCTCAGAGTAAGTGCCCAGGAATCTAGTGGTTGAAAAGAAAGGGTTTTCAGAAGGCCAAGTTCTCTCTTGTCCCTGAGGCCTGAAGCGTTTCTTATGACTCCCCCTTTCCTGTCCTGGACAAGGGGGAGAAAGAAACTCCCTAAGCTTTCTTCTTCACTTCAGACACCTTGAAGAACCCCAGCAGACCCTCGAAGCCATGTTGCGGCCTAAAGTGACCACGCTTCCAGGCCACATCCAAGCAGTTTATGTCCAAAACATGGTGAAGCTTTATGCCTCAATTCTCCAGCAAAAAGAACAGGCTGATGAGAAGGAAGTGGCCCAGGAGGCGACCCAGATGATGATTGACCGCCTGCCTCAGTTTGTGCAGAGTGCCGATCTTGAAGTCCAGGAGAGAGTAAGAAAAATCTGCCTTTTTTTTTTCCTTTTCTTTTTTGCCAGATTGACTTTTCAGCTTTGCATTTTGCTGGGTTTGGAGTGAAAGAACGCATCATTCATTCATTCATTGTTGATCTTTAGGCTTCCTGCATCCTCCAGCTCATGAAATATATCCAGAAGCTTCAGATCAAAGAGGTCCCTGTGGCTGAAGAAGTGACTGCCTTATTTGCCGGGGAGCTTAACCCCGTAGCACCTAAAGCTCAGAAGAAAGTTCCAGTCCCAGAAGGGTGAGATGCTCTGCTTTTTCCCGTAGGATGATAAAAGTAAGCCTCAAACTCCATAGCCTGTTGCCTTAGCCCATCTCATAAGCCAGGGGTCCCCAACCACCGGTCCCCAGACCGGTACTGGTCCGTGGATGATTTTGTACCGGGCTGCAAAGGTTGGGCGCTGCCATCTTGTTTCGACGGCGCTTCCGGGTTTTTGGTTGGAAAGTGCCATTTGGGTGCTGAAGGAATCCTCACGCCTTAGTTTCGTCGAGGGGGGAGGCGGCTTCAAGCAAAGAGCCGTCCCGTTGGCGGTGGAGTCTCGCGTTACTCAGGTACTGGTCCATGGAAGAATGAATAATCGTGAAACCGGTCCCTGGTACAAAAAAGGTTGGGGACCACTGTCATAAGCCATAGTGCTTAGAAGAACCAGGAGATTATATTTATGTTTATGTAGGGTTGGGTGCTTGACAACCTCTGTTTTAACAACAGGATGAAAATTAAAAGATTGGCTGGGGTCTTCTCACATAACCTGAAACAGAGATTCATTTCTTTCATAGTTTGGATCTCGATGCTTGGATCAATGAGCCACCTTCAGACAGTGATTCTGAAGATGAAAAACCAAGGACCATATTCCATGACGAAGAGCAAAGGCATTCAAAGCAACGGCAGCCTGAAATGGATGAGGAGGAGCTGGCCAGGGTAAGCTGGGTGAATGGGTAGGGGCAGTTCCAGTGTGCATAAGGTGGCTGGAGGCAGGCTTCAAAGTTCATTACATTTTTTTGAAAAAAAAATTGTCTTGAAGGATCCCCAGGAACTTTGTACATGAGATTTCCAGGTTCTCATAACATTTTATAATTTAACAAAATTTTAGTCATTTTAACACTTTTTTTAATGGGAAAATGTACTGGTCCTTTGATTTAGATTCTGAAGCTGTCTGACTGATTGTAACTTGTTCAAACCTTACCTGCTCTTTAACAATGCAAGTGACTTTTCTACCTTTATTCAGGATTCTTAGCTTTTATTCAAGTGGGAAAAGAAATACCTTTGAATTTCTTTTTATAAATGAAACCCAAGTCACAGCAATCCTATTTCTGAATATTTTTGTTGCTTTTTTTTTTAAAGCGTCGAGAAGTTAGGAAACAGGAGCAGGCAAACAATCCTTTCTACATTAAAAGTTCTCCATCTCCACAAAAGGTAAACAAGGCTTATCTGGGGGAATAAAAATAGTGACTTAGTGCTAGTGATACTTATGTAATAATTGGTGTTTTTTTTAATGTAAGTATTTGCATGCATTTGTCAGACTGCTGAGTCTGTACATTTGTACTAAATTTCTCTTCTTTTTGCTTTCTGCAGAGGTACCAAGATAGCCCTGGTGTTGAGCACATACCTGTGGTTCAGATCGATCTCTCTGTTCCTTTAAAAGTTCCTGGTAAGAGAATTTTATGGCAGATTTCAGCATCATTTGCTTAGCATCCTGTCTATATTCCTTGGTCAAATTTAAAGGATATTGTTTATGGAATCATCATTCAAAAATAATGAAATGTTGGCTTGGAGAAACCCCAAAGTTTTCAGAAGTTCAAAGAAATCTGGTACAGGAATCTGAAAATCAGGTCATGAGCATAGTTCATTAAGAAAGAATTCTGGCTGCTTAGAAAAGGACAGAAAACTAAGCAGAGTTCCCTCTGTTTCTCCAGGAAAGCCAATTCCCAGCATTCATGCCCTTTCCGGGCCTATTTTTCTTTCTTGACACAGATGCACATGTATATATGTGATACATACACCCCAAGTCTTTGACTTTGATTTAGGACTTAAACTATGATAGCATAAACAATTTTTAACCATTTTACAGAATGCATGGATACTGCCTGTATTTCTGAAAGAAACACTTTCCCAAGTGAAGGGGCAACTATGGAAAAGATCACCTGGCTGGATAGGCAAAATAAATTTGGGCATAGTCATGCCTGGCATAACATATGCATTTGTTTCTAGAATCTAGCCATATAGGGTGTGTTGCAGTAATCCAAGTGTTCAATGATCAAGGTATGAATTGCTGTTGCTAGGGCAATTCATGCAGTTTCTGAACCTGGTCTATATTGGTTTCTTTTTAAAAAGTACTTTGGTTAAAAAGCATATAAAGTCCTGTAAAATATAATACAGTAAACTGAAATCCTTAAAAATGGAGTGCAACATAGACACAAACAATAACATTCAAAGCAGCAATTCTTTTTAAGGACTGCAACATTTAACTGGTTAGTTCAATCAGTCAATTTATGACCTTTGTATCCTGCTTTTTAGTCAGAAACTTTCCAGCCGACTTTTAAAAAGTCAGTACGGGTAGTTTTCCATCTTAATATCCATTCAGAGTTATCACCAGTCAAAAAGGGGTGACTTACAGTCTGAGCTAGAAATTCCAACAGTCTCCTCCCTCCCCCACCAGAGCTGGGCTGCATTTATGACTATTTGCAGCATCTCACGGTCTTGTGACCACATTACAATGATTTTGCTGAAACTTGGCAATTCCACTTTTTGGCAAAAACGCACCAACAGCAAATCTATTTTTTTATTTTATTTTATTTATTTATTTATTTGTTTGTTTATTTAGTTTGTCAATTGCTTACAAGATAATAGGTATAAGTAAAAACATAGTTATGAATACATGGATATATATAAGAAAAATAAAAATTTAAAAGAAACAATAGGACAGGGAAGGTAAGCATGTTGGTATGCTTATGCACAACCCCTACAGACCTCTTAGGAAAGGGGTGAGGTCAATAGTAGACAGTCAAATCATGGATTTTCTTAATGACCGCAATGTTTATTTAACAACCACCATAAAAAAGTCATAAAATCAATTCAGTCATGTGACTGTTTCAACTTAAGACTGTAAAAGGATCTGTCCATTATGGTCTTAACATGAGAATTATCTGTAGTGTGATAGTCCCCAATCAGACCCTTAAAATTAGAAGACACAACACACAAGGAAAAAAGGGAGAAAACTGGGAAAAGAAAAATTGGCAGGTTTGAATATGTCCAAGTTACAATCTATTTCATGACTCTACTTAATGAAATATTTCAAATAACTTTATGAAATGAATGCTAGTAGGTGACAGGTGAGAGATCTCAACTTTTCTCACTGTTACCTTATGTCAATGTTTCTCAACCTGCTGGCTGGGGAATTCTGAGAGTTGAAGTCCACACATCTTAAAGCGGCCCAGGTTGAAAAACACTCTCTTATGTATAAAGATAGCAGGTAGAAATGATATGGTTCAATATTTTCCCTTCTCTCACACAGGATGATCAGTGATGTATCTGCATATCATCTGTTAGCAAAGTTTGCGAAAAATTTCTTCAGACTTGTCACTTTTTCTTGAATTTAAATCGGGTTGTTTTGATGGCACCTTAATCAAAATGAAAGCTTTCCTTTGTAAGCTGTCTTTCGTTCAATAGCCAGCCTCCATCCAATCCCTTCCATTTTCTCTGGCCTTATCAGGCTTACCAGCATCTGACCAGTACGTGAAGCTGGAAGAGGAACGACGGCACCAGCAGAAACTGGAGAAAGACAAGAAGAAAAAGAAGCAGAAGAAAGAAAAATGGGGCAAGAACCGTCGCCACAATTCCCTGCACACAGAGAGCGATGAGGATATTGCGCCCGCCCAGCACGTAGATATTATCACAGAGGAGATGCCAGAAGTAAGTGCTGCAGGGCTTTAAGCCTTATTTTGTAGAATTCCATCTGCCAGGCTAGAAACTGAGAGACTGTGAGTTCTAGTCCCTCCTTATGTATGAAAGCCGGCTGACTGACTGTGATCTAGTTATTGCCACTCAGCCCAACCTCCCTCAAAAAGTCATTGTTGTGAGGAAAATAGGAGCAGGAAGGAGTATTATATATATTCCTCACTTTGAGTTATTTATAAAAATAATAAAGGCTGATTATAAATAAATAAATAAATGAAGGGCACTTTGATTCACATTTCTGTTCCATTGTGTGACCCTTAAGCCAGTTGCTAGATCTGGGCCTAGCTCTGTGAATGGTGGGCAGGGTCTGACAGAAATGAAGAATGGAGCACAGCCTCGAGTAATTACAGTTGCTAGTTCTCTCTTTCTCAATCCCCTTCTTTCCAGGGAAAAAATATCTGCCACAGATTCAGATTGACCACTGTTAGAGAGCTTTTGAATGAGGCCCAAGGTCATACAAAATTAAGCTATCCTGTTCTTGATATATTTTACAAGGATGGCACAGCTTGAAGATAGATGTTTGTTTTTCAACAAAATAGGCTATCTTCCTGGCATTCAGTGATAGTACCTTGTAAGTAGCACCAAAGAATGAAATAAATGTGAACTGCAGCCAACAAATACTTTTTCCAGTGTTGCTTTCATCACCAAAACTGTTTGATCAAGGAGGGAGGGGGAATTATAGAAGTGGGATTAATTGGTTTAGGACACCATTAACGGGAGAAATATAAAGCACCCTTGAGAAACAGAGATCACAATACTTTTTCCTTGAGAATGGATACCTTTTATATAAACTCATTTTCTGCTCTTATGCCTCTTACGTAGAATGCTCTGCCCAGTGATGAGGATGACAAGGATCCAAATGATCCCTACAAGGCACTGGATATTGATTTAGATAAGTGAGTACAAATCTTAGCTCTTGCAAAACCCTCTAAGATTCATGCTAATATGTAGTGCTGAGTGTGACCAAGTGTGGAATTTATTGAATACTGAACGTGATATGCTCAGATGCTCTACATAAATTAGACAAGTTAAAGACTTGGGCTTTGATTCCTAAACAGCTGGTTTTACAAATTTAGTGATAGAATGGCAACTTGCATGTTATCTTGATACATCTGAGATCTGAATATAAAGATGCATTAAGGGAATTCAAGATTGGTAATGGCACGGTGGTTAGAATGCAGTATTGCAAGCTGACTTTGCCCACTTCCAGGAGTTCAATCCTGACCGGCTCAAAGTTAGCCACCCATCTTTCTGAGGTTGGTAAAATGAGGATCCAGATTGTTGGGGGCAATATGCTGGATGTAAACCGCTTAAAGAGGTCTGTGAAGCTTATAAGTCAAAGTGCTATAGCTATTGCTATTAAGAATCTTCCAAAGGGAGAATTGCAGGCTTGAATCTTCCTTATGCCATTAGAGAAGGAATGGAGAAATCTGCACTTTCCAGGTGTTTCTAAACAGCATCTCTTCTGTCCCCAACTTTAAACCATGCTCATTAATCTTGAAGGGATTTGGAGTTCAACTAATAGAGGGCAAATAGTTATTAATTAGCAATTAGTTTCAGAATCTTACTATATTAATTCCCTAAATTTCAAATGGAGGCAAAACTTATTTGTTTTTCAACACTGAAAGACATTGTTGGAATTTCATGGAATTTCTCTATTTTGCCTTTGGATTATTTCCATTCCCAGAAATTGTCATATCCTGTAGTCATATTGTTTTTCTTTCTGTCTGTCTGTCTCTCATACACAGTTTGATTTCAGGGAGTTCTGGCAGGTAAGTTCCCTCTTTGACAGCGTGGAAGGCTAACTGCTTCTGTTCAACACTATAAAACACAACATTGCAAATGTCAGCTGTTTATGCAGAAAACTTAACACCAAATCTCTAAATTTGCACTAAATATCTACATTTACTCTCTGGAATAAAATAGCCAGTCTATGATGATTGGTTGCATAACCACTGAATCCTATCAACAATCTTATTTAAATAAAAGAATAGTGACCCTGCCACTACATTTACACATGTTCCCAATCTTTTAGCAGAGATTTGAGAAATTGTAATTTGATTGAAAAAAATGTTGGGCTTTACAGTGTGAGCTGTTCCTTTTCCTCTACTCCTCCACCCACTTCCTGTAAAATGAGATTCAAGATTAAAGTTTTGTACCAAGGAGGAATCTCCAATTGCTTCAAGATGAATACAACAAATTTGCAAAATTGTCAAGAAGACTAAATTATATATTTCAAGTGGACAATAATTTTCTTTTCTGAATTGTTTTTCTGCTTAATAAAGGCTGACAATTTTTTTTGCAGAACTTCTGTATTTGTCATCAATAGCAGAAATTATGTGGAAGCCGGGGATAGGGGGGAATGAATAAATTGTAATTTTGATCTGAAAAAGTTAAAAGTGAGCAAATAAAAAATTTACTATATTTGCATTAGGGATCATTTCCAAGCTTTCTGAATGTGATTACAAAAATAATCAGGAAAGAAGCCGTGTTTTTCTTTTTCAGACCATATAGCTCTATATTTAAAATGATCTGAATTGAAAATATTGCACCTTTTCAATCTGGGAGAATGATAGATGAAATTTTCTCAGTTTTCACTCTCTGGAACTTAAAAGCTTGCTTTTATGTTGAGAATTTTACAAACAGAATTCTAACAATTTTGTTCAATAAACATCACTTACTTTCATGTGATCCTCTTAAGATTGTGTTGAATTATATTTAATCACATGTAATGGAACTAATTCACTCTGACCTTCTCTGCTGTCCCTGAACTGCTGTTGGAAACTGGGAGAGACATTTGGTGGAATTTCATTGAAGGTCTTATCATCTTTTTTGTTAAGGCCTTTAACAGACAGTGAGGCACTTCCCGTGCAGAGGCATCGAAATGCCGACAATCTTAAATCTCCTCAAGAAACTCAAGGCCCCCTGGTTGAAAAGAAAAGCAAGAAGCCAAAAAAGAAGGAAAAGAAGCACAAAGAGAAAGAGAGGGAGAAAGAAAAAAGAAAACAGCGAGAAAGAAAAGCAGATGAAGATGACAAAAAGGTAATTTCTGCCTGCAATATTTTTTTACAATCGCAGAAGTCCAATTTTAAGAGCTTCTCGATAGGCATAGGTGCCCACAAGGAACAATGAAATGTAGCCTATTTCAAAGTTTCTGACTTATTAAAATTCTGTATATACTGTTTATAACATTTAGGCATATATTTATTATAAATATTTACAATGCATATAATAAAGATGCGCAAATATTTCTGAACAAATATAGTATATTTGCAGTTACAACCAGAATTCTAGACTGAGATTTAAATAATTATATCTTGCAGTTCTTTTGCATATAACACAGTAGGTAATCAAGAACTGCCAGGTGGTGGCAACTCTTGCACCTGTAGCTTTAAGCATATTATTAAGGAATACAATATTCCTGTATTCCTGGATCACAATTGCTGAGTATCTCTTGTTGAGCTCAAACAAAGCAAATGACATTCTGCCTAGTGCAGTGTGGGAACCCTATAGAAGAATATGTGTTTTGAATGCTTGAAATTGTCCCATAATAATTGTCCATAATACTTTTGGGGTGGTTTTTCCAGGCTCAAGATGTGGACCTGTGGCTTTCTGATACCCCACCACCTGTCACTGCCATGGAGGCAAAGGTTAGTCTCTCTTTTATAAAATGTGCAGCAGAACCTCTGAAAAATATCTCCTTCTCTAGGAATATTGGTTCCAATTTTCCAGGGAAGAGAAGGGAGCTCTAGCAAAGAAAATCCAGGTGAACTAGGTAAATAATTTATGATGTCACAGAAAGGTGATTCATAGCACCCTTTCCTGCCCTTGCTATTTCGGATCCAAATTAAATATGCTGTTAAATTAACATTAGCATTAGCAGTGGTATTGAGTGTTATGACCTCAGAGGGTGCAGAGAAGTGATTCCCCCCCCCCCCTTTTGTGGTCTTGAGAAAAAAACATTCTTCTTGAAAGCATAATCTGTTTTAGGAAGGAGTATTCTATTTCCTGTAGGAGGTTCTACTTTCTCCCCTCCTCCCCATAGCAACAACTGCAACTTCAGTATTTATTTATTATAAATAGTTTTTATATAAATATATGCAGTAAAAAAACCATGGTGATTTCTTCTATTCTTTTACATCATTATTAACTTCCTTGACAGGTGATGCTTTTTGCATTTCCTAAAATACAGAAATGTGTGTGTATACAGGTTGGGAGAGGAGGTTTTTTTTTCTGCTATTCATTTGTTTTCTCCAAAACTCATTACAACTGAGAGAAATCATCTTTGCACGTGCTGCTGACTTTTATCCTAAGGATACCCGGGTTGACAAAAAAGTGGGCCAGATTATAAAACAGAGTATCTTTTTGTGAGCTCATAGTTGGAATTGTGACCACTGATTACAAATTGAGAACTATTAAGATATTTTTATAACTAGGATGAACAACCCACAGGTTATATGTAACTTGCCTGTTTCTTTTTTTACTACCCACCGAGTTCCCCATGATTATTTATTTATTTATTTATTTATTTATCGAACATGTACAAGATAACAAGTATAAGTATTAACATAAACAGGAACAAAGGAAATAAATACAGATAAATGGAGACAGTAAGACAGGATGCTTATGCACACCCCCTTTAAGGACCTCTTAGGAATGGGGTGAGGTCCACAGTAGACAGTTTGAGTTAAAGCTGTGAGGGGTTGAGGCTGTAACAATGGAGTCGGGTAGGGCATTCCAGGCGTTCACCACTCTGTGGCTGAAGTTGTATTTTCTGCAATCGAGTTTGGAGCGGTTTACCTTAAGTCTGTATTGGTTGTTTGCCCGTGTATTATTGTGACTGAATCTGGAGAAGTCGTTGACAGGCAAGATGTTATAGCAGACAATTTTGTGAACTATGCTTAGATTGGACCACAGGTGGCGCAGTTCTAGATTGTCTAGGCCCAAAATTTCAAGCCTGGAGGCATAGGGAATTCTATTGTAAGTGGAGGAGTGGAGTACTTTTTGCTACCGAATTTTGGAGACAAACCTTCAAATTATGAGAAAGTGGTTTTATTTATTTGGTTTTGGATTTTTTTTAGCAAAACTAAGCATTAAAATAAACTTAATATCTCCATTTTAATCAAAACACCAGAAAGCCAAATGCAAAAAAAAGGGTTTTGCCCTCTTCTGCCTTACAGCTTTATGATATACTTTGAGTGGACTTGGGGACCCCATAAAGTGAGGAAAGATGCTGGCATGAACTTTCAGTTGGTGGGCTCCTTTGTGTGGCCCATTCCCAAAGAGGCTTGGAGAAGGAGACTGACTACATTGAGGACTTTGGACTAATATGAACAGGGATCATATCTGGCTGACTTGATCCGCATATTTTCTGTGATGTTCCCAAATATGGTCTCTTAGATCAAGCTGGCTTTCATTATCCCAGTTTGTTTCTTTAGCAGGATCTGCCTGAAGTCAGTGTAGATCCAACGGAATCTGAAGAACCTAAGAAAGAGGAGGAATTTCAGGAAGAAGATGAAGAAAAGGTAAGCGGCCTAGAGAACTCCACTTTTCTGTATTTTGCCTGGGAACAGATGCTTCTTGACCAGTTTCTGATAATGGCAACTTGTATCTCATTTGGGAATATTTTCAGTATGGTTTGGATCTACTATAATTTCTGAACTGTCTTTGATCAGCAGTATCTTAGGCAGAGGACTAGGTTGTCCAGCATGAGTTTTAGCAACAGATTCTGGCAAGATATGTGACTTGTCCAAAATAAAACAGCTTTTGCTGGTGAGCCAAGAGGCAGCTGAGGAACCAGGAAGCTGACTTTTGGTCTATGTGGACTTACAGAAATCTAAACATAGAAAGAAGAAGCATAAGAAGGAGGAAAAATCCAAAGAGAAGAAGCGTCCAAAGCATCGTGACCGAGGAGATGAGCCACAGAGGGAATCCGTGCAGAACGGAACTCTGGAGGAAGAGCCACTGCCGGTGAGAAATTTGATCAGTGCAGAAAGGTTGTAATCGTTCAACAGCTGGGATACTGAGATTCCAGAAGACCTAACTGCTGTGGCATGGTTCTGCAGAAGCTTTGCCCAGCATCTGGTACTTTACAGAAAGTTCCCCATCCCCTGGTTGAGGTTATTAGAACTGTAATCAACCATTAAGAGCTGCGGGGGCACAGTGGTTAGAATGCTGCACTGCAGGCTACTTCTGCTGCCTGCAGTGGGCAGTTTGAATCTTACCAGACCAAGGTTGACTCAGCTTTCCATCCTTCCGAGGTGTGTAAGATGAGGACCCAGATGGTTAGTGGCAATATGCTCTGTAAACTGCTTAGCGAGGGCTGTAAAGCACTGTGAAGCAGTATATAAGTGTGAGTGCTATTGCTGTTACCTGGTTGTTAAATCTACTGCATTGAAATTCCAAAGGTGCTTTTTCAAAAAAACCTTCATTTTTTCCTTGAAGAGATTTCACTTCTCATCCAAGAAGCTTCTTCAGGTCTCATTGAAGTTCTTCAGTCAGAACTGAAGAAGCTTCTTGAATGAGAAGTGAAAAAAGGTTGGCCAAAAGTGCTTTTTCAACTATGACCTGGATAACTGAGAATCTCCACAGATACACTGCACTGAATCCACAGATCACTTCATTGCTGTATAGGCAGCTCCTAAGTCACATCATTCTTTTCTTTCCCCTTTGCTTATCTTGACTTTTCCTCTCTCCTTCTTCCCCAGCCTATGTCAAGCTATACTCTTCTTGCTGAAAATCCCTACATTAAAATGGTGAGTAGTCCATGTGAATTTTCCATTTTTGGTTTCTCTTGATTTTTTTGAACTATGATCAGGATCTACCATGCTTTGCTCTTGTTTTCCACACCAGTTTTCAGCAGCATCACAGAGCTCCGAATTTCTCCTGTGTCCTCTCCCTTCCAATGGTTCTTTTTTTGCAGACGTACGATATCCAGGGGAACCTCCAGAATGATAGCCAGGTTACCGTTTCTGTAATCTTTGAAAATAAGAGCAGCAGTTTCCTAAAGAGCATGGAGCTGAACGTTTTGGACTCCCTGAATACTAAAATGCTGCGGCCAGAAGGATCCTCCATCCACGATGGGATACCTGTCCCTTTTCAGCTGCCTCCTGGTATGACTGACTGCTTCCTGGTGAGGGGGGTGGGAAAGAGTTTTTCAAAGAAGCCTTTGTAGAGAATCTTGGAGGATGGGGCATATGTTGTTATGAATACATATCATAGTTCCATCTGAGCCAAACCTTGGAAGTTTATCTTAAATTTCTAAAGCAACATAGCCTCGTCTCGTTTGTATTTCAGTTTATGGGATTAATTTTCAAAGGTGTAGATTTAGAATTGAACAGATTCTTGCTGTTGCGGGTCCATTGTCATCCCAAATAATCTCCAAAAGATGTTGGCTGTCTGATCATGACATACAATCTTTGTAAAGGTATTCCTGAGGACCAGAATATGAGCCCATTGGCATATCCTTGGAACAGTGGTTTTAATTGGTTCCCATTATGCAGAGTATTTTGTAATGATGAATGACTTTTCGAGTTAAAGTGGATAATGACAAATGTATTTTCCCTATAGTGGTACAGGTCGTCCTCGACTTATGATCACAATGGAGCCCAAAATTTCTTTTGTTAATAGAGACATTTGTTAAGTGAGTTTTGCCCCATTTTATGACCTTTCTTGCCACAACTGTTTAGTGAACCACCGCAGTTGTTAAGTCAGCAACATAGTTGTTAAGTGAATCCAACTTGCCCATGGACTTCGCTTGTCAGTCACAAAAGGGGATCACATGATCTGGGGAAACCGCAACCATCATAAATGTGAACCATTTGCCAAGTATCTGAAGTCTGATCATGTGACCATGAGGTTACTGCAACAGTCATAAGTGTGAAAAATGGTTGTAAGTCACTTTTTTCAGCGCTGTTGTAACTTTGAACAGTTACCAAATGAACTGGTGTAAGTCAAGGACTATCTGTACTTTTCTCTAGCAGTTCCCGATCCTGCCTTCAGTACATATTAAAGTAATGCTGATTGATGATTTTGCCTATTGTTAAAATGCTAATGCTTTTTACTCTTTAGTGGGAAAAATGGTTAAGTATTTTAAAGAAATTTGAGTGTGAGAAATAAGATTTTGAAATCAAGATAAGCCTTAATATAATTCTCACTTTGTATATGTAAATCTAACTACATTCTGCTATCCCATTCTAATTTTTTTTTTGTCTTTTCCCAAATTTAGGAGTCTCAAATGAAACCCAGTTTGTTTTCACCCTGCAGAGTATTGCCATGGCACAAAAACTAAAAGGGACCTTGTCATTTATAGTCAAAGTAAGAGCCTGTTATCCTTTGCTAATGCATGTAGTTCATTGCTGGGAAAATATTAAAAGGGATTCAAGATATATTAAGATCAACTTTTTATTTTTCAAAGAGATGACTCTCACTAGTTAGCTTCAGTGAATTTTTTTCACTCAATGAAAAAAATTGAGTGCTGCAATGGGAGTAAGGGTGAAAAACAGCCATTGGTGACTTTTTCAGTGCCGTCGTAACTTCAAATAGTCACTAAACAAATGGTTTCAAATCGAGGACTACCTATATCCGAACTTCGGGGCAACTGGAGAAACACTATTCTAGGCAGTGATGGAGAATGGAGTTGGCTTTCTGTTGCTGTGTATGAGGAGAGAATCAAATCAAACATTTGGCCATATTGGGAAGTTAAAATGTTTGGGTTTTATCAAGAAGATAAAATGTGATATTGTATTTTAAAGGATGTGTGACCTTCTGATTTCCTCCCCTTCCCAGTATCTGTTTGGGATGAAGCTCTTTTAGGAATATTTAAACTAAGTCTCATCCACCAGTTTTGGTCCTGTGATTTACCTCCATTTATCATTATGCTGCAGGACGATGAAGGCTCAACACATGAAAAGTTAGACTTCAAGCTATACTTCAGTTGTGCCTCTTATCTAATTACGACACCCTGTTATAGGTAAGTTAATGGTACTTCCTGAAGAAAAAAACTTGTTCTTCATTTGTTGAAAGAAATATGCTACGCTGTTACCGATAGATCAGCATTATTCTTGCAATGATATGGTTGTGACTTGATGAATTTGTACTTAAAATTCAGTGAGAATGTTAGAAGAATCAAAGAACTCTTAAGGAGGGGGAGAAAATGATGTTACTTCAGTTACACACACTCAAACTTAATTTCAGAGATCCGTAACATAATTCCTATGGGTAGCAGAGTATTTGTCACAGCTAAAAATCACCCCTGCACATTCTTAAAATGAATATGTTTGCTTTAAAATCTCTTGAACTTTGGTTAATTGCACAGAAAAATTCTGAAATTTGTAAAACTTGCAAAAGCTTACGTTCTCATGCAGGATTTTAGGATGATGTAGCTAAAAATCACATCAACTGTGGCACTCTAGAAACATTATGGAAAGAGTTAAAATGATTTGAAGTGAGCATGTTTCCCTTCACAGCATCCATCCCTGAGTATTTAATTGTATCTATGAGAACGCCTCAATGGGGGATTTAATCGAAATAGTTGTTTGCATTAAAATTAGCACAGAATGTGAGGAATCAGAAAATAATATAAGTAGAAAAAGATTCCAGATGATTACACTTGAGTAATAGATTAGTCAGATGTACAGTTTCAAGTATTGTAGCAATTTCATGATATCTTGTGTTACAGTAGTAAGCCTGTAGATGAATAAATAAAAATAAATAGCTGTCTGGAGAATTTTGTTGTCAACCAGATGATAACAGCTTTTGTATTATACCTTGGATCTGACTTTTTCTAATGTTGTCTAAAGAATACATTAAGCAGATGACCAATAAAGGAAGCATCCCTGAAGATTACAGAAAGAGTGTTGTCCCTGGTGCTCTCTGAGGTTTGGTTGTTTGCTTGTAAAAGTTTCACTATCCAACCAGATAACATCATCATCAGGCATTGGTTGCAAGCAAACAACCAAACCCAGAGAGCACCAAGGACTCCACAGTTCAATTCCTAATTACATATATTCTCTTTTATTCTAATTACACAAAGTAAATATGGACTGAGCTTGGAATAAATTTTAAAATCTCCTCTAATATCAGATAGGTCAAGGTAGATGTTAGCCATTCTGTAATTTCCAACTTCCTCCACTGCTGATCTAAGCTTCTTCCTCTTTGCATTTTCCACAGTGATGCTTTTGCCAAGCTGTTGGAGTTGGGGGACCTGCATGCTAGCTCAATTAAAGTTGATGGCATCACCATCCCTTTCCATCACCTCCTGGCAAAAATTTGCTTCCACCATCATTTTTCTGGTGAGTTCCTGCTAAGAAAACTCCTTGACTTACAGTTTTGTGTATATTGGCTCACAACTCTGCTTTTGGGCATAAACTTCCCTACTTCAGGATGATATGAAGATTGGTGAACCCTCATTTTGCAAAGTTCTTTGGCAGTTGACAATCAGCCATTCTTTAGCCCTGGTTTCTTAATGCTGAAGAGGAGGTAAACTATTAATCTTCCCAGCCTGGCAGTTCTCCATTTGTTGAGACTGTAACTTCCAGAGTTTCCCAGTTCTAAGCTCTGGACCTTGCTTCCCAGTACATCTAGGGAATATTAGGTTGTGAAAGACTGGATATTTTTCACAATCCACTCCAACTACTCTGTTTCCCTGAAAATACGACCTACTTGATTTTTACATGTGCGCCCAATATAAGCCCTACCCCCCCAAATAAGCCCTAATTAAGATCCCACCCACTCCAGAGTGCACAGGTAAAAATTAAGCTAGGTTGGGGATAGGGGGATGGAGCTGCCCTACTACTTACTTTTGGACAATTGTCGCCAGGCCTCACACACCCTGACACCTGCCTTGCCAGCCCATTTCTTCTGCAGCTGGCAAGGCTTTCCTGAAAGCCTCTGTAGCTGATAACAAAGCTCTAGATTGATCCAGAGCTCTGTTATCAGCTGCAGAGGCCTTCAGGAAAGTCTTGCCAGTCACAGAAGAAGTTCCTGAAGACCTCTGACAGCAAAAAGGAGGCCAGGAGCAACACACACAAGTTAGTGGATAGCATCCCTTTAAAATAAGACCTAGTGCCTTTTTTTGATGGCAAAAAAAATATAAGACAGGGTCTTCTTTTGAGGAAAACAAGGTCGGATTCTGAAAATTTTGGGTACAAAAGTTTGCTCCTTCTGAAAGTGTACCCTACATTCCAAAACTATGCTATAATTAAATGTTGATGGTTGTTAGTACATTGCAGTTTTGCTTTGCTGGAACAAATGTAACTTTCTGTTCCAAAATTATTTTTCCTCCTTAATTGTTCTTCGTTGCTCCTTTTCTCTTAAACTCAGTGTGCCAATATAATTTTGGGTTAATTCTTTTATAATGCAGCAGGAGCTTTTATCTGCCGTCTTTAATTGTTTATATATGTGTCAAGCATATGTTTAAAAGAAGTAAACCAAGAATGTGAGATTAAGCCTTTTGTAAAAGCTACTCAAAAGGAAAATAGTTCTTGCTAGTTTGTTGCTCCCAAATAATTTGTGGTTTGCATGCAGAATATTCCTGGCTAATACATTGAATACTTGGAAAATGTAAACAAGCTTTTCCATGCCTATGATGCTGCAAAATTGCTATCACTTGAGAATAGGAAATATTTAGTTAGATTGACTGAGGTGGTCCCCTTTTTCAGATGCAGGATTGTCTATTACAGTGTTTTTCAATCTCAGTAATTTAAGATATGTGGACTTCAACTTCTCCAGCCAGCATGCTGGGAATTCTGGGAGTTGAATTCCACATATCTTAAATTTGCTGAGATTGAGAAACACTGATCTGCTACATAGTAAATATGTTGTGCCCTGGGTATAAGCCAGCTTTTCTACCCTGATAACACCTAGGTTAACACTAGAGATTTTTAAGAAGAGATTGGACAGTCATTTGTCTGAAATGGTATTGGGTCTCCTGCTTGAGTAGGGAATTGGATTAGAAAACCTCCAATGTCCCCTTCCAAATCTGTTACTCTGTTAACAATTTACAATCATCACCCAGAGGGCAAACAAATACTTTATCATCAGAAAAAGTAAAAAAAAAGCAAGAATAAAGTTAACACCAGAAATTCCATGGAAGCTTGATGGAATAGCTGAAATGACAATTTCCTACCAGCCAAGAAAAATCTGCTTCTCTCAGCTAGGAATTCCTAGAGAGGTTTATAATATTTTTGACTTTATGTTTCATATTTTGTGTTGTTATCCCTTGTGTTTTTATTGAAATGTGATGTGAACGTGCCATGCGATAAATAAATCCTAGAGAGGTATCTTGGGATCTTTAAAAGAACATTAAAACCATGCAAGCTTGCAGGAGGCTTCTTATTGAACATCGTGTGAGTTGCTGTGCTAGTTTTGTCTCATTATTAGAAGGAAAAACGTAATTGCAAGTGCTTCTCAAATGACTTTCCATGAGAAAACTGCTCATTCTGTGAGCCAAAAGCATCTCTTCTTTGAGGAGATGTTTCACTGCAACAGATTCACTGTGCTGACTGTCTCAGTGCAATTACTTGCTGGTGCTCAGTAATTTGGCTGCATCTGCACAAATGTGATGTCATCAAAATCTAGGGATATATATGAGAACGATGTGCCTTGGGAAAAAATGGCTTGTTTCTTTTTCTGAAGAATGGAAAAGGAAAACAGATACTAAAAAGAGCAGAACACCCCAACTGTCGATTAAAAATAGTCAGATAAACATGATTTTTGGCACTTGGAATTCTTCCCTCTCTCCATCATTTGTTGCCTGAGTGACTGGCTAGTGATCCAGTTAATTCAGTGGCTCATGTAAAACTGTGCAAATCTTTTTTTTTTTAATCCAAAAGCCTGGCAGTAGAACCTTTGGCCATGAACACTTCTGACCACAACCAAATCGGGTTCCAACCAAAAAGTTCACAACATTTTTGAATTCAGGTCACGATTCAAAAATTGGGTGGCGATCAAACATAGCTGTGGCCAATTTCCCCTTCCACAGCATTTTTTTTTTTTTTTAGTAGGNCCACAGCTTTTTTTTTTTTTTTTAGTAGGCGCATGCTCAGTCAGTCTCGCTTCAGGTCACGACGAGATCGGGTTGTGACCGAAGTTAAAGAATGAATTACAGTTGTGACCAGAGGTTCTACTGTATTTGGGGAAGGGATGGAAGCCCTTTAACCATTTTCTTTTTTCTTTCAGTTGTTGAACGTATGGGGTCCTGTGCATCCATGTACAGCCGTTCTATCCAGGGCCATCATGTCTGCCTACTCGTGAAAAAGGTGAAACCAAAAACCAAGCTCAAAGTACAAAATTGTGCAACCGATATGTGGTGATAGTATTACCATATGTTTAATCAGTCAGTTACAAATACTAAAGCATAATAGGACACTGTCCCATCATGCATGTGGTGCAATTGCAGAAACCAGATATTTTAATCACAGGCATTCCCGAGTAGGTAGTGACTTGTCTCGTCTCTAGATTTTATTACTTCCACAAAAAAATTAAAACATCGAAGTCGTCCTCAATTAATGACTCTAATTCAAAATGGCAACTCTCTCACTAAGTAGATGATGTGATTGGAAAGCAGAAAGTCACATGACCGTACCAACTTCAATGGAAGTTTTGACACTTCCGGTTGCATTTGTTCAACGAATCCCGCATGCAGGGATTTAAATGAGACATCACATGACTGACCCTCCAACCTTTTGCCAGCTTTGCCATTGAAATCTGGAATCTGGCTCTTAGGCTTACAAAAGGTGATCACCTGTCAGCTTTCCCAGGTAAACCAAACAGGACAAACTAATTCTACTTTATGGTGTGGTTACATTATCAGAATCCTGCAAGTCTGAAAGTACAAACTCCCCCCTGCCACTTGAACGATTAGGATCAATCCTTACTAAGATTCCTTTTCTGACCATTAGGCCACTGGGGGCTCCTGCTTCTCATGACTGGTTTGTTTCCTGGGTAGCATTTCTTCCCCTCTTTCCTCAAGGCCACCCACAGATTTCATCACATCACATGACCACAGGCATCTGCAAGCATCATAACGTGCAAAGATTGCCAAGCGCCCATGTCGTGATCACAACTTCAAGGACTGGATGTAAATCCCTTTTTCCAGCACAGTCATAACTTTGAATGATCCCTAAACAAATGGTCATTAAGTGAGGTCTATCTATACTCTTAATAACATCCTTGGTTAGTATATCAGTATCAAATAATAAATCAGTTCCAACAATTAATGCCAAAGAAATTGTTTAATTTTTTTGGAATTGACACAATAGGGGTTGCTCTTGTAATTTACTCAGTATTTTCAATAATACTTACATGCATCTACTTTAAACACACCATTTACGGAACGCAAGGAAGATAGCCATCAGATGACAGGTAGTGGCATTGGTAGCATTGTATATTTTGTCTACTTCCAACTTGGATTTGCTTTATAAAGAGAATAAGTAAGTTAAATCTTGTCTGTTTAACACCTCTCTCAATCTGACTCCCTGCTAAAGCCGTATTGTGGATTGCCTCCCTTCAACAGGGGAGAAATGAAGTTGCTTCCTAACAGACAGGTAAATCTTGACATCTCCTTGTAAGAATAGGAGAAAAGAGCAAATATGAATCAGTTTCCAGGCAGATGAGAAGAAAGATGATTATGAGAAACAGATTGATCTAGTGATTAAGCCACCAGGCTTGAAATGGGGAAACTAGTTTTAGTTCTCATTTTAGGCATGAAAACCGGTTGACTGACTTTGAGCTAATCACCAGGAGGCAGTGAGATCTAGTCCCACCTTAGGCATGAAAACTGGCCAGTGACTTTAAGCCAGTCTCTCTCTCACAGCCCAACTCACCTGACAAGGTACTTGTGAGGCAAATAGGAGGAGGAAGATGCATTGGATGTAATAAAGGAATACAAACAAAGAGTCAAAAATCATGCTACCTAACCCTAAAAATTATTATTTTTTCTCTCTCTCTTCCCCCTCTCCGCCCCTTCAATGTATCCTTTGGCAGGGAGAAAACTCTGTGTCCATTGATGGAAAATGCGATGATTCAACCTTATTGGGAAATCTGTTGTCAGAATTCAAAGAAACCCTATCAAAATGCTGAGTACTCTTGGAATCCGGCACAGCCCCTCGTCCTTCTGCGCCCCCCCCCCCAGATGAGCAGCATCCCAAGGCTCACAGACTGAAACCAGTGGAGCATTCGATTTTTCTCCCTCTGTGCGCATGTTTGATCTCCCAGGGCATGTGTTTTGCATTTCTTCCTCCCTCCTGGGTTGTTGTGTTCGTTCTATTTTTGTTTTAATTTTCTTGCAGTTTACACATCTTTGAACTTGTGCTCTCCTCTCTCCTCTGTTTGGAGTGGTCCGACCATAGCAAAGAGATCCCCGATTGGCATCCTGGCCAGGAGAAAACGGGGTAGAGGAGATACAGAGTCCATATTGGAAACTCAACAGCATCCCTGGGTCTGCTTGCACTTCTCCTGGTGTGAGAGCAGGTCAATTTCATTCCTCGTTTTAAACTGCCCGTGCTTAAAAAGGAGAAAAACATCAGGATGTCCCTCCTCTGCAACCAATTTGGACGCACCTTCCCAACTTCCAGAGCATTTCCTGCTGCCCGAGGCTGGGATTGGTTAATCCTCTCTCATCAGGGTGGGCTCCCACAGGAATGTTTGAAGCCCAGTGCAATATATCATTCCTGGAATTAACAAAAGGTAGCCTAATTAGAAGTCCAAAGTCATTGTGTATGTGTAGATTTGGGGGTTTTGTGGTTATTTTTTCTTTCTTCTATGTTTAGGTTGAACCAATCCTACAGTGGGGCCAATCTGCCATGCCCAGCTTTTACAAAGTTTAAGCAGATGGCCACAATCTAGTGACAGTTTGTTTCTGAAAGTGTCCACACTCCATAGTTGCAGCCAGTGAATATTTTTTCTCCCTTTCTTTCTTTCTTTCTTTCTTTCTTTCTTTCTTTCTTTCTTTCTTTCTTTCTTTCTTTCTTTCTTTCTTTCTGACAAGCTTGTCTTTTTCTCTTCCGCAAGATTGGAAGATATTAGTGATGATCAGTTACAAATAGGTGGGACACCTTGATTGTTAAGTTAACGAGAAATTGCACCTGGCAGCCCTTTTTTTTTTAAATTCTCCCACAATGAAACTTCACGATTGAATACTACAAAAACTGATATTTAGAATCCTGAACTTGGGGAGACGGTGTCAGGGGTGGGGTGGGGGGACAGGATGGAACCAACAGAACCCTTTGGTCTCTGGCTTGCATTATGTCCTGTATGTTTCAAGACATTTGGTGCCTCAATATTCTTCTGTGTGGTCAGGGGTCTTTTTTTTAATCTCAGTACAGTAATTATGTCTATTGGGAGCCGAGCTGCAAGATTTACTGAGAATAATTTACCATTCTCCCAATATTGCAGCAGAGGCTGGTGAAGCAATTATTGCAAGGAGCAAGGCCAGGAGTGTTATTTGTTGGCTTTTTGTGAATTAGTGCAGATTTTCCTGGGGGTTGGGAAATCTGCGCCTGTTCAGAAACGTCTTAAAAGGGCAAATGCTCCTTGAAGTTAATGGATTTAAAATATATATATCTATATATATATATATATAAATATATTCCTGGATAAAAACTTGTCACTTTAGCATGTAGAGTCTGTTCTCTTACAGTGATTCTAAAAACCTTCTGAAAATTGTACAATATGTTATGTTTAAAAGAAAAAGTTATTTACTATCGACATTCCCCCACAAAACACATACCACAAAGCTGCTGTAAGAATTTTTTGTGTCAAGATGATTGAATAAAATTTCAAAACTTACAGAATTTAAAAATCTTTTGAATTGTGCCTTGAATCTTAATGGTGAATGCAGAATTTTTAACCCTTTTCCGCTTGGTTGAAATTGCCTCCTGGCCCTTAACAACAGATAATAGATTGAAATCCAGATTTTAAAGGAGTTTTAATCATAATTCGTTTGGGAAGATTGTGAATAGTCATCATTGCTGCCTTCACCCAGTCACTTTAATCTGATCCATAAGAGGGATCCTATCATTTTTTGTCTCCGTTTTGTTTCAGAAAGGCTCCAAGGCATTTCCCACGCTGCTGGGGAACAGGTATGTTAAGCAAGTAAACTTCTTCAATTTGTATGTGGATATAGTAGAATTAATCATCAGGATAGCAGTTTGGACCGATCTCTTCATTTTATTTTGTGTGTCACATTTATGTTACACAAAAGAAACAGCAACTCAACAATTCAACAACTAGGCTCAAGTAGTTGTAAGAGAGTGGCGTCCTCTTCCATATCCTTCAAAGCCATCATTTTGAGCCAGTTTTTTGACAGAGTATCTCCTATACCTATGAACAGAGAGAGGAAACCCACAGGTATTATTAATAACTTTTTCCACCACTTCATATTTATTAAGTGAGCATCACTTTAGCCCAAGACAAAACAAGCCCTTCAGTACTTGGGCTGGTAATTGAGGAAAGCACAGAAAATTCTAAGGAGTGTCTCGGTTCATTAGAAATGTTTTCCCCATATATCAAAATATATGGCTTTTAATTACCAATGGCTCAGACTCAACATCCCCTTTGCTGCAATTCACTTGAATATTGTCTTTGACTAAAGCAGGGATGTCCAGCCTTGGCCAATTTAAGACCGACTCAAGATTAGATCCTGTAATATTATCCTAGGACACATATATTTCCTTTTATTCACTTGAAGACCTGTGGACTTCAACCCCCAGAATTATCCAGGCTGAGGAATTCTGGGGGTTGAAGTCCAGGTCTTAAAGTAGCCAAGGTTGGACACCACTGGACTAAAAGTTCCACTTAGACACTGATTGCTCCAGGGACAAGTCTGTACAATCCCTTTTTAAAATCATCAGTGAGTCAGCTTTGGCAACAACTTGGTGTTCAATAAAGTTAGCTAAATTTTATGGGAAGAAGCCATTTTGAAGTTGCTATATAACCTGTAGCAAGGAGACTGTCAGCGCTAAAGTCTCAAAATGGCCTCAGTCAGACCATCATAAAAAAAACCACCTACTTTGTGGAGGGCTAGTTTTGAAGGCCACACTTCTTGGAAGCAGTCTATGGAGCATTGTAGACTGGACAGTAAATCAAGAAGAGCAAGATCAGCCTCTTCTATTTGGTCTCGGCAAAATAGGGCCTGGTTTGGCAGATGCGACCACTTTCAAAGAGTGTTTTAAATTAGGTTCTGAATTTCATAGCCCTGATCTAAGAGGTGGTATTCTCTCAATAAAAAATGCTGATCTTAACTAAAGGGAATCTTTCTCAGTCTTACATGGACTTGAACTCCCAGAATTCCATATACAGGTAATCCTCAACTTTTGTGACCATTCAAAGTTACAACAGCACTGAAAAAAAGGTACTTATGACCACTTCTCACACAGCCATTGCAGCATCCCCATGGTTGCATAATAAAAATTTGGACACTTGTCAACTGGCATGTATTTATGATAGTTGCACTGTCCTGGGGTCATGTGATCACCATTTGTAATTTTCCAGACAACTTCCGTCATGTGAAGTTGAGCAAGATTCACTTAATGGTCATATGATTCACTTAATAACTGAAGTGATTTGCTTAAGTGTATCAAAAAAGATCAAAGTGGGGCAAAACTCACATAACTCTCTTGCTCAGCAAAAGAAATGTTGGGCTCATTTGTGGTTGTAAGTCAAGGATTACCTGCAAGTTGCTATGGTTGAAAAAAAATTGACTTAAGGCATTTCTCTTTATACCTGCTATGAGCAACTGAGTGTGTGGCCCATGAAATTAGATTCCAGCTTTCTTCAACCCTGGCTAGTGTAACAGTTGGGAATAATGTGAGCAATAGTCCATTATCATCTTCAGACTGTGTTAGGTGTACAGAATATTTGGAATTGTGGTAGGTAAGAATTGGAAGGGAATTTAGAAATCTTCTAGCCCAACTCTGTCCAGATTTGCAATTCATTTTTAACAAGATTTCAGATAGGTGGTTATCTAGCTTCTGATTAAAAATGTCCAGTGAGTGTGGTCTTCCCAAGTTGGCCTATTTCACTGTCAAGCAGCTGGGAAATCATTCCTGATATCCAACAAAGATCTACTTCCTTACAATTTAAAATTTTTCTGGAATAACTAAACAGTTGGGCTCTAGAGGTTCTACATAACAACAGTTGAAATACAGCTATCATATCTCTTCGTTGTTTTCTCCAGGGAAAACATCCATTTCCAACTGTTCTTCCTATGTTTTCCTTCTTTACCTCTTCATTACAAACCCTACACCCAGTAGCATAATGATGTTGCCTAGTTGGACAATGAAATGTCTGCAAACAAACAACCAAGGTTGAGAACTTCGTTACCTTCTAAAAAAAGATTCAACTTCTCAGTATCATTCCTAACATATCCTTCCTAAGATTTGGTTCCACATTAGTAAAGATTTGCAGATGTAGCCAATCAAATGAAAGTGATCAAGTACAGTAAAGCAGCTTAAAGTAACTTAGTAATATCACTGCCTAAAATAACATATCCCTGCTTACTTAAGAATCAGCAGTCTGATTTGAAACAGCTTTCCCAAAAACTGCCTTGCTAAAGATAACACTTTAAACATAAAATAATATCAGGCACTGATAAAAGCACACATTTCACCTGCAGTTATGTGGTTTGGATTTTGGATCAGCAAATTTGTAAACTCATCTGTTGCGTTTTACTCAAACCACAGTTAAGCAAATCATAATTTAGCAGGGTGTGGTCTCAAAATACCTGTATAAGTTGAACAGTTGAATCACTTTGGATTTAGTTTTGGGTATGGGGTTAAAGAGTCTCCCCGCCCCCCATTTGTAGGGGAAGCTAACTACATTGGTACACTGCATGTTAAACAATTACAAATTACAAATGGATCTTTGGACCTCTTTAACTCATTCTTTGTAGGAATTAAATCTTCATGCTCTTGAAACTTACTTGTAAAATTCAGGTTATCTGGGCTATAAAAAGGAAGAAATGAAAGTTAATGGTGTATTAGAGGAAGTTTGAAGAAGGATAAATGCAAACATCAAAGAAGAATATTTTCTAAACCAAGCATCACCTGCAGCAGAATCCGATTCATCCAAAAATCTCAAAAGCAAAAAAAGATTAAAAAAATGGGAAGATACTGTCCTCCAGAGGTGTCCACAAAGTTGTGATTATAGAAGATGGTGTTATTGCATATAACTGACAATGTCTTGGTCGCCCCATTGTCTTTTTGAATTTTGGGACTATGACCTGCAGGCATCCCTAATAGTGGTTCTTGTTTGCCCTCAATAATTAGGAAAAGGTGTCCTAGATCAGTGTTTCTCAACCTTGGCAGCTTGGAGATGTATGGACTTTAACTTCCAGAATTCCCCAGCCAGCTATGTGCATAGCTGGTTAGGGAATTCTGGGAGTTGAAATCCACATAACTTCAAGCTGCCAAGGTTGAGAAATACTATCCCTATATTATGGTCTTTAGTGGGCTATTGATCCAAATGATGCTGAAATATCTAACTGCAGTACGTAAGGCATTTGCAATGTTTCCAGAGCAACCAGCTAAGCTCCTCACCTCCCTGTCCCATACGGAAGAACTCCAGTCAACCAATGTGGAGGTGTCTTCGTGATTCTCTCTGCAATCCCTTCATTTTCTTTTTACCTTGAACAGCTTGGGATCATCAGCAAACTTTTTCTCCTTTTGACCTCCTCCTAACTCCAAATGGGTTATCCACAAATTGAAAAACGGATCTGATCCCCAGTTTTTATGTCTCTCCAATTAAAAAAGTTATCCATTTATTCTGGAATTTCCTGTTGTCATAGACAAGTAATTGGGGGGAAATGTCTACCCCTTGTTCTAAAATATCACATTTTTGTCTTTACAAAGAGCCTTTGCTGAAGGATTTTGTTATATCCGGCCTTTCAAAGGGTCTCTTAACAAAGGGGCCTCTTCAATTTTTTCTGTGTACATGCTAGAATTTTCTGAGTTCATGTGACCCACCAAATCATAAACATATTAAGGCAATTATGCACAGTCCACAATTAGGTTGAAATTATAGCTGGCTAGTTTATAGTTCATGCTGTTCTCTGAGGTGGGAGATTCAATCCCATTCATTTTGGAACAAGAAAAAAAAGCCATCTCTCAAAACATTTCAAATGCTGCGCCAACAATGTGCAGAAACAGCAATTCTGCCCTTTCCAAATCTTTGGATGTGGCTGCCGGAGCCTTCCCAAAATTGTCACTCAATTGTGATGATTCATGTGACAAAACAGGACAATTACAAAAGCCATGAGGAGAAATTGTATTAACATTATACGTAGTTTGAATGGTTGCTTAACACATGTTCAGATTAAGAGTCCTTGGTGCTCTCTGAACTTAATTGTATCAACAAAAGAGAATATTGATAGCTCAGGGTTGAAATTGAGGGGTCCTTGGTGCTCTCTGGGCTTGCTTTGTTTTCTTGCAGATGTTTCATTACCCTAACTAGATAACATCATCATCACTGCAAGAAAACAAGCAAGCTCAGGGAGCTTAATTGTTGTCTTGCAAACATTTCACTGTGCTAGCACTTATCTAGTTTGAATAATGAAGCATCTACAAGAAAGCAACCATGCTCAGAGAGTACTAAGGACCCCATAGTTCAACCTGAGCTGCAAATATTCTCCTTTATATAACAATAGCAACAGCACTCAGACTTATATACTGCTTCACAGTGCTTTATAGCCTTTAAACGGTTTACAGAGTCAGCCTATTGCCCCCAACAATCTGGGTCCTCATTTTACCGACCTCAGAAGGATGAAAGGCCGAGTCAGCCTTGAGCCTGGTGAGACCCAAACTGTCAAACTGCTGGCAGCCGGTGATCAGCAGAAGTAGCCTGCAGTACTGCATTCTATCAACTGAACCACTGCAGCTCTTATGTTCAGATGAAGTTTAAATCCAATTTTCAGTTTGCATAGATAGTCTTAAACTTGCTTCAACAACCATTCAAAGTTATGTTGGATCCTGAAAAAGCTATTATGATCTGGATTTGAAGTTCTGACATCCGTCCACAGTCACCTGATCACATTTTGGGCACTCAGCAACCAGTCTGAATTTACAGATGTTTGCAGCATCCCATCATCTCAATTTATGAAGTTTTTGTCAGAAACCAGGATTTATTTCTGGTTTCTGGCAAAAAAAAAAAGGCCCCGTAGCAGACAATGGATTGACTTAACAACTGCAGTGCTGGTTTAAAGACTGCTGCAAAAAGGTAAAATTGAGCACGATAAAGTGGTGACCTATTTTTTGATTGTCACAATTTACCACCAGAACTGCAGGTTCAGTTCTGGTTATAAGTGTTTGAATCCCTGCAATTGATTTTGCCTGGATTTTGGCCACTCGATGCCAAGACTGCATTAGGAATGGGCAAACTTTCAGGTAACAAAATAACAAGAGTTGGAAGGAAGCTTGAGAACTTCTAGTCCAACCCCCTGCTGAAGTAGGAGACCCTGGCATATACCATTTCAGACAAATGTCCAATCTCTTCCTAAAATTCTCCAGTGTTGGAGCACCAACAATTTTTGGAGGCAAGCCACTGCACTATTCATTGTTCTAACTATCAAAAGTTCTCCTTGGGTCTAGGTTGGTTCTCTTCTTGATTATTTCCTGCCCTGCCCTCAGGTTCTTTGGACAATAGGTTGACACGCATATACAGCTCTTCTTTGTGGCAGCCCCTTCGTGGGTCTTGAGTTTGTAGCTAGGCATTTCAGGAGAAGAACCATCATAATATGGTGCAACCGAATGTTGTGGGCATCAATCCTAGCCTCACCCAAATTTCCATTCTTTGCACCAATTATATGCAAATCAAAATACTCCTGATTGCCTTGTCTTGCTTGTGGTCAATGTCAGGATTCCAGCAATTGCTCTAATTAAATCATGATTCTCGAGCCAAACTTCAAAAAACTTTAAAGGATTCATTACAGGTGACATACTGGCACTGCCTTGTATAAAGCCAACTCTGGCATACTTAATTTACAGTCCCCTGTGACCCTGTTCCCCCAGATTCTCCAAGCACATTCACGGGCTGGGTGTCATCATTCATGTTCTCCAATTAAATATATTCATGGGCAAAATCTCTGGTATTTTAGTTACAATCTTTTAAAGATAAGAGTTGGAATGTACTTTCGCTTCCAAATTGCTGTACTGCTCTTCCAGCTTTCCTTCCCCCCCCCCACTTTTTTATGGCAACTACTAAAACAGGCATTGTTTTATGAGTTGACAGTATATCAAGTCACCCTCCCAGCTAGCTACTACTGAAGAGGCAGAACTAAATATTATGGGTCCTTTTCCTAGCAGGGAATGGGGTGGAGAGGGAATAAGGGTGGGAATGAGAGTGTTTTATTTAAGGGGGTTTTGCATTCATTCCTGCAAATCACCCCACCAATATTCAGCGTTGGAATTTCAGCAACATGACTTTCAGGACCCCAGGTTGCCTACCCCCACTAGGACAGGATTTGATTGGGCATACAGAACATGGAACAAGAATCTGATTGGACAAGAGATAGTGCTACATACTTTCTACCAAATAACTTATTTTGTTTTATTATTTTTCAATTTCAAGGCTGCTTGCCTCCGCATCAACCCTAGGTGGCTTACAATTAAAAATAAATAAATAAAGGAGAATAGCACATATCTAAGATGATTGTTGGCACTGATGATGTTACCTAAGTGGGCAATGAAACATCTGCAGGAAAACCACCAAGCTCAGCACTAAGGACACCATATATTAAAAAGCCAGTTTGTCTGAAATGGGCAGGTATTACGGGTGGATGGATGGATGAAGATATGTAGATGACAGATGATAGACAGATAGATAGATAGATAGATAGATAGATAGATAGATAGATAGATAGATAGATAGATAGATAGATAGACAGAGATGGATGGATGGATGGATGGATGGATGGATGGATGCAGTAAAATTTTGGCCTTCTTGAGTAAGTTATAGCTAGATTTTGTTTTTACTTCTGCTAATCAATTGAATAATGTGTGAACTAAGAGACAAACCCCATCCCATTTAGCCCTAGACCAGGGGTCTCCAAACTTGGCAATTTTAAGACTTGTGGACTTCAACTGACTTGTGGAGTTGAAGCCCAACAAGTCTTAAAATTGCCAAGTTTGGAAACCTCTTCCCTGGACATTCTTCCTTACTGTCACTCCTTACCTTTTGGCAGTACAATGACTGAAAGACAAACAGAAAAACATAACCATGAGAAATTATTTTTAGTTATTAAAAAGACATCAGTTCAGCCCCTATTTTGAATTCATGGGTGGTGGTTGATTTGTTGTTGTTTTGGTTTCCTTGGTTTCTTGTGGATGATTCAACTATTTACTGATCTCATTTCTGCTTAGCAGATTCCATAATTATGTTTTTTTACAAATCTGTACAGGAGGTATTCAACACAGTTCATATAGTGAATGTTCAAAGTTACAAAAGCACTGGGGGAAAAAAATGACTTACAGCCGTTTTTCACACAACTATTGCAGCATCCCCACAGTCACATAATCAACATTCGGCAACTTCCTATTTATGATGGTTGCAGTATCCCAAGGTCATGTGATCAACTTTTGAGACCTTCTGACAAACAAAGTCAGTGGGGAAGCCAGATTCACTAAACAAACATTATTAACTTCAGAACTGCAGTTATTCACTTCACAATCATGGTAAGAAAGTTAGTAAAATGGGGCAGCATTCATTTAACAACTGTCTCATTTAGCAACAGGACTTCTGGACCCAATTGTTTTCATAGTTGAGGACTACCTGTATTTACCTGAAAGAAAGAGCAAACTCCCCATATCCTTTAACTTTAAAAAACCTTTAAGAAGTCTTCTTCAATCAATGTTTCTCAACCTAGCAACTTTTAAGATGCATGCTCCTTGCTAAGGAACTAAATTAATATCTATGGAGATTCTCAATCATCCAGGTCATGGTTGTCCCAAAGGTGCTTTTCAAAAGGCAATGGGTTTGTTTGTTTGTTTGTTTGGGGGGGGGCTTTTTTCCTCTCCTATAAAATTTTTCATGTCAGTCAGAACTGAATCAGAACTTCAGTCAGAACTGCAGAAGCTTCTTGGATAAGAAGCAAAATATTTTAGCAGAGAAAAAAAAATCAAGAAACTCCGGTTACCTTTTGAAAAGCACCTTGGGAAGGACTAAACCAATATGCCAAAATACATGTCAGCCATCAGCAATTTTTATGTACAAAGCATTAAAAAATCAACTGCATTCAGCAAAATATATATTGCAGAAAAGTGTCCAATGCGGGTATCCTGTGGCCCTCCAGACTTTGCTGAACCACAGCTTGCAGTTTCCCAGGCTGCTGGGAGTTGTAGTCGAACCTGTTTTGGAGAGGCAGAAGGTACCTAGTTTCAGAGCGAAAGCCTGAGGTTAGGCAAGCTGTTTCCTGGATGGAGTGATCACATAGAAATGGAGATGTATAAAGGTTTGTCAAATGAATGCCGGAAATGTAAAAGTACAGAGGGGATCTTTTATCATCTATGGTGGACATCAGAAGTAGTTTTCAGCAGGTTCTGAAATTTTGAGTAGTTTGGAGAATCAGCAAATCCCACTTTTGACTGGCCCCACCAACCCCATCTATTCTCTGCCTCCCGAGTCCCAGCTGATCAGCTGGGTCTCCGTTTGTTGCCCTGAAAAGGAGAACAGAGCTGGAAAGCAGGTTAGTGGAGTAGGAAGGGAATGGAGATTTTACAGGATCCTTCCCTTGCCACGGCCACCAAGCCACACCACGCCCACAGAACTGGTAGTAAAAATTTTGAATCCTGGCTTCCAGTTTTGAGCCTCTTCAGCGACAGACAGAAATCCACGATCGTGCATGGTTTCGGTCTGGGCTCATTGCTGGAGCGCCCCAAGCTGGCTGGTTTCAAGGCTAAGCCACCCCGTAGAGGTGGTGAAGAGGGGGGAGATTGCCAATGGGGTTGAGGAGAGCCGCATCTCTCCTCCTCAGCTGGCCATTGCTCCCTTTCCCGAAGGCGGTTGCAGCGGGTGGTCAGAAATGGCCACCTCAAAGAAGAACTCGACGGGAAAAGAATGCGCAGGAGGAAGATAAGAAGTGAAAGTTTTGGCTGACCGGGTTAAATTGCAAAAGCAACAACTAAGGTACCCTGGAAT